>CM057810.1:12953486-13003486 GCA_030067965.1 Latrodectus elegans
ATATCCGTTGATCTTCTTTAAAAATATTCTAAAACGACAATGGTTGAAATGTAGGCAGACAGAAAAGAATGAAATGTACTTAACACTATTATTACATTAATTTACAATAAAAAATTAATAATTGCAATTTTTCCAATTTGTGATTTTAAAATTTAATGCTTATATTATGATTGCTTTCTGTTAAACAAAATGTCAGGTTAATCCAAAAACACAAATGAATGTAGTACGGGGAATAAAATCAATGATGTGTTCATCTAATAAAGTATATGCTACTCAATAAACATAAATAGTTTTTGATATTCTTGCAATAATTATATATTATTGTTTTTTTTTCAATTAACTTTGTAACAAAGAAGAAAATTGAGGAAAGTTTCCTTTATGGAACGTAATAACTTTATTGATAAAAAAAACCTTCTATTTCCTTCTTTAATTGTTCAATATCAGATTCTCAAATGAGCTTTGATCCTAAAATGCCTAATAAAATGTAAAATCTTAATTTAGCTCATTGTACGGGGAATGTCATCAATATTGATCTCTCTCTCTATATATATATATATATATATATATATATATATATATATATATATATATATATATATATATATATATATATATATATATACATATGCATATAAATTAATGTATTATTATAATGGAGCACATGTGCCTTATAATCCATGATGCCAAATTGTGAGATTGGCAATATTTTGGCTGATTTTCTGATGTATCATGCAACCTCGTTTTTATTAAGTCATACATATGGAGAATATTGGAGTTATGGATAAAATTCTATTTTATACTATAAGAATTATGGAGAAATTGTTATAAGGTTACTATAAGAATTATGGAGAAAATTCTATTTCGGTAACCCTAGTTACGTCACGGCACGTCATTTTGACAGCATTTCTTCATCACCAAAAAACAAATCAGAATTATGAATCATGGATTATACGGCACCTGTACTTATAACAGAACCTCGTAACATTATAAAACACTATTATTTTCATAAACTCAATTAAATATTATAAAATTTCATATGCTATATTATTGAAATGAATACAACTTCACATTACAAGTTCTTCCCGAAAATATAATCCTCATTCTGTAATTCAGTGTAAGATGAAAACTAACTTTATGCCAAAGCTTTAGATCAATAAATTTAATTCTAACATCCAAATCAGCTCAGCTTGACGAAAATCATTAATCACAGAAACTAACTTCGTCTTTCCCTTTCAAGACTTAGAGAACTAATTAAGTCGATTTTGATCATTTGAGCAATGAGTTGATGTTGATTATCTGATATTTCTTTTCTCTAAATTAAAAGGACATTCTGCTCAAATAAAATTGAAAAAAGTTTTTATAATGTCTACAAATAAAGAAACTTAAACAATTTAATATTTAGGTTTAGTGGTATTTTACACATGTTAAAGACTTTAATTTCGTTAAATTTTTCAAGTACATATGTAATTGTATAATTAAATAAATTAATATTTTTTAGGAATAATTTTATAGAAATTATTAAGTTTCTTAGTACTTTTTTACATTAATTAATTTATATTCCTTTTTTAATAATATTTTTAAATAAATAATAATAATTTCTACATACTGTATATTGTAAACTGGGTACGAGAACTTTATAGTACTGCTGAAAATGCTAGAAATCTTTGAGCAGGAATTCCTTTGTCATGTTTAACTATAATCTTCAAGCCAAAAACAGCAGTAAATATTTGCAAATAGTTTTACTTTTTTATCGTTTAGATACTGTATTTTGTGTCACTTAACATGTTAATATTTCAGTATTATCACAACTTCAGAAAATTGTTTGTTTTCATTAAATGAACAAGTCAATACTATAATCGTCATTCACAGTTAATTTCATGATATGTTTAAACTTCACAAATGCAAAACTGTCAAAATAATTGCGAAATTCCTTGTCATATTCATTTTTTTAATAAGAATTATGAATATAATCAATGGCATTACATCACGTAATTGATATATTCTGTCATTAGGCACACTTGTGATCATTAAATTACGGTAATCTAAATCTGCATTTTCGGTGTCTTGAGATCTTTTTTAAGCAAGCGTCATTCCTTTCTTTTGATTTTCTTTACACTGAATAACATTAAGAACAAAAATTAAATATAATTTTTAATGGATTAATAGTATTTCATTTATTGACCTCCATAAATTAATCTACTATTGCAATGACTGATTAAATCCCATTAATGATACTGGTTATTTTAAAACATTTATGTTAACAATAAACATATTGTAAGTGAAACAGAAAATTACAAAATGAGATTTTTCTATTCTTGGCACAAGTTTATAGAATCACATTGGATGACAGACAAAACGAAAGAACACTTATCAGGCTGCAACGGTAAATTATTAATCTTAAAGTAACCTATCATAAAATTTTACACTAAAATTATATTAAAAAGACTTACTTCCCACTTGTAATACACTATTATTTGGAAGAAAATAATGTTTTTGAAATAAATTAAGTACAAATGAATATAATAGGCAAAGAAACTTACATGAAACATTTAAAGAACCAACTCACATCAATTTAAAAGTATTGTTTACGAAAAAAGAGATCTCATGTTAACAGCCTTACATTAATAGAGATAATGTTTATGAAATCATCGAAGTTCAGCAACCAATTCTTAAATGTCTTTCTTAACATAAATTACTGAAGATTTAACATGGAACATTTGCAACATTTATTAATAAATTCTGCTCTTTCGGATTCATCTTATCAAAACTTTGTAATAACTGCAGTTTAAAATTAATACTTAACAGAATTCTCTTATAGCAATTGAACTGAATTTGTTTTTTTAGAGTTATTACCAATAAATAGTCTAAAGTGAAATTAAGAAAACAATAAATGTTCAGGGTTATGAACATTATAAGATATCGCCAAGATTTTTTTGTTAACAAATTTTAGAATCTCGTTTTCCAGGACATCATTATGAAAAATACCTGCAGCACTTTTCATTATTTACCGACCCTGAAATTTTTTTAGCTGTTGTGCTAAATCTCTTATACAATATCACTGTTTTATAAAGGGCAATGTTTGTAACAAAAACGTTTGTTATTTATGTTATAATTGAAATTGATTTGTCATGAAATTTCGGATTTGTTCTTTAGTTTTTGAAATGGTATGCTCCGTACGAACTTAAAAATTCAGAGTGAAGACAAATATATATTTTAGTTTATATAGTACCTATTTTAATCAGCTTACAATAAAGATTAGAGAGATTATTCCAGTTTTGTTTAAAAGCGATTTTTATTATTCTTCAAAAAGTAATTATGCGAAACACTGCTGAATGATGCTGGAAACGTTGTTTGTAGTAAAATAAAGCAATATAGTAATGCAAAGTTTAAATAACATATTTAGAGTTATATATTTGAGAGTATACAGCAAAGTTTTTGAAATTAGCAATAAAGAAATTAATTGTTAATATTCAAGAACTATTCATATATCTGTTGCATGCACTTTGTAATTTATAAAACATCTTATGTGGCACAAAAATACAAAATTAAGTTACAGATATTGTTGAATGCAATAAATATATCTATCTACCAATATTACCTTTATTTAATTTTTAAATTTTACTTTGGAGCAATTAAAGAAAAAACATTTTAATGCTTCAATTGTTGCTATTAGATCCTAAAAAACACAAGAAGAATAATTAAGCACTTTTTAAATAAAATGCCTAAATTTTGAAAAATAATCATAAGTAAAGTCAAACGCATTTCTTAACTAATAATTTATAAAATAATTCAATAAATTTAATTTATAAAAGAAACGAATGAATATGAATGTGTGATATATATTTTGATTTTTAGAAGCAAATATTAAGTTTTATTAAATGCCTCACAATATCGCTACTTTTAGTAATCATAAGATAAATATTTACTTAATTAACACATAAGGAGAACGTCTATATATATCTATATATATATATATATATATATATATATATATATATATATATATATATATATATATATATATATATATATATATATATATATATATATATATATATATATATATATATATATATATATATATATATATATATATATATATATATATATATGAAGGTATCTTCTCAGCAAAAGAAAACATACCACGTTTGAATATTTCGTAAGCTTGAACTAAACGACTTCCTGTTTGAATTTCTCTCCATTGTTTCATTTCTGTTCATATATTTATACAATTTTAATATTGCACCGAAATATTTCAAAACAAATAAAAAAAGGCCATATAAAAAGTTCACTTTAATGTATTCTACATTATTCTTTGAATGCTAAAGTTGTTTATTTAGGTTCTCATAAAAAACTTTAATTAATTAAGCAAGATATGTATGTGTTTAATTGTAATTCAGTAATTTCTGAACATGAAGAATGTATATTTAATTTTTATTTTCTCCTTATATATAATATGCAATTACTATTAAAATAAAGAAATATAATTTCATATTTCTTTATTTCAATAGTTTTGAAAATATATATAACTTATATATATATGAAAGTAAAATATATGTATAATTCATTCAGAGAATATAAATAAGTGACAATAATTTGTTGGATGCATGGAACTAAATGAAAAATTATTTTTTCACAATACAAAATCATCCAGATTTTATTAATGAACAACCATTCACAATTTCATTAGGGAAGATATAAGAAAATTAAAGGGAAACAGATTTGAGAAAAAATAACATGTAATATCAAAATTGAATAAAATTTATTTTTTTCAAAATGACCTTCTTTTCAATATACATCTTTAATCAATTGTACTTATAAAGGGAAATACATCCTTAAATATACATAGATTTAGCAACTAAAACACAAAATATTATAGGTAATTTTATAAAAAAATAATAATTAAATGTTAAAATATTATAATATATTAGATTTAAAAGTGGTCTTAATAAAATATACATAAATATATATATATATATATATATATATATATATATATATATATATATATATATATATATATATATATATATATATATATATACATAATTTAAGTGGGTAACAGCTTCTTTAATTGCTTCAAAGTAAAACATAATTAAAAAAATGAAATAAAGGTAACATTTTTTATATATTACCTAAGTAATTTTATTACACCAAATAATTTCTGTAGTTTTATTCTCCATTTTTGAACCACATAAATACAATTAACTTTTGAAAACAACAATTTCAAAAAAGATAAATTTCATCAAATATATTTTTCTCTTTACATTTGTAGCAGTTATTTTTGCAATATACAAGTAGCAAGCTGTTCCGTTTAATTTTAAACCATTACCAAAATCGTATTAGCATAATATTTCTCATAAAAATTTAGGTATTTAATAAATTCTAAATATGTACAGAAACGGTTAATGCTTTGTATCAATATTTTAAACCTAATTTTTTTAAAACTTGTCCTTGATTTCATTATTATTCATTTTCACAAATTTCAAAATATCAGGGGAAAATTAAGTAATGGATTATGCTTTTCAGATTTTGCTATGTGTTTGTACATTATTTTAAATTTAACTGTTGCATAGATTAAAAATGGTTAAAAGATCTTTTATTCTAAAGTTAATATGGCGATGCAAAATTGGATTTCATTTTCCATGTTAGTAAATTAATGGAAATAGAACCAATTAACCAAGTGTTATTAACTAGATAACATATTTAATATATAAAATTAATAAATGTTGGACATGAATAGTGAGGTATTATAAATGTGTAAGCTAAACTATATACTATTTTTTAAATATATCATCATCATCATCCGGTAAATTTAATAACCACTTTAACACTTCTTATTAAGAAAAAAAATATATTTTATCTGTTACATTCCAATTGGCTTAATCTTTTTCTATTTTTAAATATTGTACTGTTCCTATTTTGCAACACAGGAGCATATTTAACTTATTAGATGAAAAATACAAATGCATTTTATTTACCGTTTTCTATCTTAACTTGGATAAATATAAAATTAAACATTTATTCAGAATATTTTCTTAAATTATAAAAATAAATAATTTTTTGTAGATTTTTTACATTAAACTTATTATTAAATTTATCAAAACTTATTTAGGTTATTCGCTGATAGTATTCTGACTAAATATTACTGTTTCCAAATTATGCACTAAAAATAATGTAAAATATACTTTTATTTCTATATCATTCATTACATTTGTTTTGTAATAGCAATAAATGCATCAGTATTCTTTATTTTTCATTGATTACAACATTAATCGAAAATGAATTTATGGATATGAATTTATTTTTATATTGAAATTGATGCAAATAAACGCAAACTCAAAACATGATAATAATTAATAAATATTGCTTTTGTTTTAAGCATTATTTTATAGGAAACGTTAAAATATATAGTTTGAATAATTTTCGATTTTAATATTTTCCTATACATTTTTTATAATATTCTTAATTCTATTAAACTTGTATTTTATAAATCTGATATCGAGATTTAATTCATTATTTGTACTGTTTTAATTTATAATTAGAGAAATTATTTCTATTAAACAGTAAAATAAAAAATAAAACCAAGTGATTGAAGAAATATTCTATTAAAAACACGATTAAATATTGATTTTCGATCTAAGAATTGGATAAAAATAAATTGATTCATAAAAGCATAAAAATACTTTTGTTATTTTGCCTATTAACTTGGAATCTACCTTCAAATGTGTTATATGGGATGAGTAAATTTTAAAATATTTGAAATAAGATTCAGCGCTTATTATAATTAAATTATCATAATAAAAAATCATATATTGTTATTTTATGATTTTCTGTAGGTAATTCTTATGCATTTAATTTTCACAGATGCTAAGGAATATTAAATGTAAACTCATAATAATGTAGATTGCATCCCAGAATATTTGTTTAGTTACGAAATTAACATGAGTTATTATTTAAATTTATGTAGTAAATATACAATAAACAAAATTCATATAACTATTCTCATAATATAATGCATCAGCATTGTTTATTTTTGTAATAAACAATAATATAATGTAATATATTTTGATTTTTTTTCATTTTAACAAGCTGTTAAAAAGATTTTTTCCAATCAAAATAATAATACATGTATTATATATATATACAATGCAATTCTATAGAATGTAAAGTGTTTTTCAAAAAAAAAAAAGGAAAGAAAACTATCTGACAACTTTACGAAAACTTTGCATTCTATGACATATTAAACTATTTAATATTAAAATCTAAATACACAAGTTATAAATAGTGTTTGTTTGTTGTTTTGTGCCAGGTAGGCTGCCAATATATGGTACACTGTTCCACTTTTCCAACTGAATAATATTTAAGTGATAACAATAGTGTTTGATAATAATGGTTTTTTTATTTGTACATATAAAGCAAAACTCTTGTACAACTCATTTGTTTCTGGTAAATATATGTCAAATTTCTATTAAAGTGAACAGTATACATTTTATAGCAACAAAATAAAAATTTAAGCATTCATTAAATTCGGGATACAAGTATACTAAAAAACAATCGATTCCCTTTTAATTAAAGTTCTTACCACTGTTTAATTTTTCAAAACAAAGAAATTCCTTTAGTTTGCAGCATAATTTTAGCACTTACAAATACACACGAAGAAACCAGAAAATGCTTTAAACTAATAATTTGGTAAAGCAATAAATGGGAACATCAAGTGAGAGAAAAATATATGCAGCTATGTTTAATAATCTCATATTTAGTGACAAGTTCATGAAAAATGATGTTCATTTTTCATGAGTTTGACCATATTATCTTGATTTTAAATTTCCGATGTAATATTTGATTTGGTAATTTGAACAGCCCATTTCATACCATTGAAATGCCAATATGAAATGAATTCATACAAATTTTGAGAATTGTGAAATCTTATAAAACTTTCAGTAAACTATAATGCATCAACTTGACTGAAGTGTTTAATCCTTTATTAAATAATTTGCTTAGTTGATAGATGTCAAATTTATATTTTTTGTCAAAAAATACGATATTCAAAAAGTTTGTTCAAATATTTTGATAAAAAATTAAAAATCATCTTTTAATTTAAAATATCTAGAAAAATTTTTGATTTTATGCATAAAAATATTTTAAGATCAGATATTTCTGATAATATTTCATTACGTTTAGAAAATCATATTTTTTCCAACACAACTTTTTTTTATTTCTACAATCTTTGGCATGTATATACCGTATCGAAATATGTACTTTTCCATAAGGGTACAAAAATACCTTTTATCCTTTATTCCAAAAATAGTGATCCGAAAAAATGCATTAAATTCTTTAAAAGAATTTAGAATCGGCATAATCCTCTATCAACTTGAATGGAAATGATTCTTTTTATATGCTTTTCTATCTTCCATTTCCTAGCATTTCCTTTCCATATAAGGAAGATATTTTTTTCTTTTCAAAATATACTTTCCATTTATTCTGCCTATTATTTTGTTTCCCATTTTTTTTTTCACCAATTCCTTTTTCCTTTCTCTTTTTTTTACAGTAGGTTAAACTTTTTATTCACATTTAATGGTAAAATCCTTTATTCGTTTAACATGAGAAGATTTGCGTTTAATTCTTAAATTTTGCCCTCTTTCATGAAGGTGATATTAAATAGCTTTAAGTCTTAAATGTAACACAGTTTTCCTTTATACTTATGTTTATTCAAATGAAATTATAATTGTTTTTAAAAATAGTTTTTACCAATATCATGAATAGTTTGACTGAAGAACTGAGGTTGATTTTTAATATGATTCAATATACGTTAAATTCCTATAATTTAAATTCTTGATCAACATATTTCACACTCAAATGTTTTACCAATTTATTCATAAATAGACAAAATAATATACATAAATTATTCTTTATGTAAAATTTAGTTTTAATATTTTTAATATTTTAATTTTAATATTTAGTTTTTATAAACTCAATCTAAAAAAGCAAGCAAAATATTTTTAAACTTGTTTAAAAATCAAGATTGTTAAAAACCAAAATATTTATATTTTACTTTAAGTTTAAGAAAATTACATTTTAAATTTTGCTAAAAATTTTAATAACTTAACAATTAAAGAGCATTTTATGAAACATCTGTTTTTAAAAATAATGATTGAAGTGCAGAATATTATCTATAAGTTTCTTGTAAGTTTCTTAAACTGAAAGTAGTAGTACTGTAGTGATAAAATTTGGTAATTCCATTATAGATTTTTTTCTATTACTTTGATGATTACTTGAAATTAATGAAAAATTAATTGAGGTTAAAAATAATAAGATTTAAAGTGAAGTTAATAAAATTCACATTAATAAATTAAAAGTCTTTATTTTCCTAAAATATATTCATTGACGCACATAAATTAAGCACATTAATTCACATGTGATTTTTTGGAGAACATGTAATTGAAATCAGAGAACTTGGAAGTGAAATTAATATTCGTACCAACACAATTTTTTAAAGCAAACTACGGAGGGACTTGCATTTGAAACGTAAAAAATTATCATGAGCTGAAGTAAAATAAATGATATCCTTACATCATAAGTAGTGCTAAAAGAATGGCGAATTTAAAATGTTTGTAGATAGAAATCATCTTGAAGATGAATTTTTAAAGACCAATTTTATTTTTATGATTTAAAACTAATTTTGAAAGATAAGTCTTGTAGGATGGTAACTTCATCACCTAATAACTTTCAAGTGAATAATAAATTAAGTAATGTGTTTTGTTTCAGAATGATACGTAATTCTCGGAAGAAGAAATACATTTTATTATTACAAGGCAAACGTTGAAACTTTTCATGCCATCTCAAATGTGTAGTATTCTTCAAAATGTGTAATTTAGAATGTAATGAAAGTTAGCATTTAAGGAGAAAAATTCAAATTAAAAAGTTACTGACTGAGTTGACAATTTAAAAGCAATAAATGTTAATGGCTCTTGGTTTTCAAACATCGATTGTGTGAAAGAAAAGAGATAAAAAATGCATTTGAATTATGATTATAGACGATTATGAAGTGGGTATATAGTTATAAACGATTGTAGACTTTAACCAATATTTAGGCAATAAGCACAAATAATGGTGATTGAAGTGCTTTTACATTAAATATTTATTTTTATCAAAGAGTAGTGAGACTGGTTTTGACAATTAAACATTAAATGTAATTGTGTTGTTGTTTGTTAGTAAGAATATCGCAGTATGTTTTATATGATAAGAATTTCAAGGCAAAATATATTTGATTATTAATTAATTAAAATATTCTATCTATTATAAATAAAAATATTTCATTTCATAAATTTATGAGACTATTTGCTGTACACAAATAAGGTGAAATATAGCTATTTTTTTACATAGAATCATTGGTTGAGCAGAATATTCAATTATTAATATTTTTCTTGTGGTAGTCAAGGTCGAAAAAGATGAATAAGTCATAAATAGATTATTTACGTGGATATATTTACCAACTTATAATTTATTGTTAAATCATATGTTTTAATTCTATTTTATTAAAAGTATTAAATATTAGTTTTATATATAAAATTTATTGTGAACAAATCTTACAGTATAGATCATACAAAAACAATTGAAGCGTATTATACTTTCTTATTTATGAACACCATAAATAGTTTTATTATACTCTATAAATAAAAACTACATATGTATTAAGTATAGAAAACAGAACGAAATCACCGTGATAGTTAAAAGTATTAATTTTACAATTTATGAACAGTTATTTTATATTTCAAGTCGAGTGTCATTTGCTTTGAGCAGTAAGACCCAGCTTTTACCTAAATAATGGACAATTTCTTTCGGAGTGATGCAATTGTGGGTGTAATTTTTGTTTAGGAATGTTTTATAGAAAAAACACAAAAACATGGAAGGCAGAGCAGATAGAAAAAATATTTATGAGTTAGAGACATTGAAAAATACCGAACTCTGATAATATTTTTACATGCAACTAAATCTTATATTATTACGTACATATCTAATAAAAGATAATGTCGCTAAGCTAATTATTAAATAACAACCATTAATATATTTACAAATTAAAATTCAATTTATTTTAAAGTGGAATCAAATTTCACGATCTGCTGAGCTCTCACACTTTTTCTAATCACATTATGATTATTACTTAATAATGCTCGAAATCTTATTCACTTTATATTTCATTTCTCAATAAATATATTTAATGTAGCTCATCATATTCTAAATAATCCATGCAATGTACGCAATTGTTGATAATATGTATAAATATAGATATATTTCGATTATATTAAATCTGGAATTTCAGATTATTTTTCGGCCATTTTATAATAAATTTCATTATAATCATCACTTGATTTCTTTACAGTTTACATATTCTATATTGTTATTGAATTTTGTTGCTTTTAAATAATTTCATGCCTAAAAATATCCCTTTAGAACATAATTTATGTATTACATTCATGGTAATCGATGAAATAATCCACTTAATTCACTTCATTATAATTAATGAAATAAAATGTAATGCGTAATTAGCTAAAATTAAATACATTTTAAGATCCTGATAAATAATTATCTAGGAAATCATTTAAATCAAAATTATTTTCCTTTAGTTTTATTGAAATTTATAATCAACTAAGCATTTAGTAATATCAAAATAACAAATTCGTTCATTTGAATGTAAAAGAAATTAAAAATCCAAAGAGGTGAATAAAGGTAATAATTGGATAGGAACCATAAATAATGAATTACATTTTCAATGCAATAATGAATTTCATTCTCAATATAAAATAATTTCAGCAAAATGTATATGATTTTAAAATGTTTCACATTTAATACTGCTTTAAACATTTTGAGAATATTTAGTTATAATCATTTTTAAGTAGATAAATAAATATTGGAATTTTAAAAAATAAAAAAAAACGTTATGAGATATTTTAAAATAAATTTGGAGCAATATTTGATATTTTATTTCAAAATTTCTGCAACTGTTTTAGCATAAATTATTTACTCGTGTTTGTATATGAGTTCTATTTCAATTTTTATGGGTACTAATTAATTTTATTTGAATACAAAAGTATTTTTTGAATAATATTATTCACTTTTATTTTTTTTAAATGTGCAAATATCCACCATAGCATTTAAAAAGTCTTCGTGAAATGAATGGCGTCGTTAAATAAAATAAATGATGAGATATTCGTCGATCGATTTCTGTTACATCTCATTGAGTGTTTATTTGATTTCTAATAGTGTATAATGTATAAATACATCACACACTATTAGATATACATTATACACAATCTTTACTTCCTTGTTCCCATCATGAGGTAAATGCTTTATCGTATTTCAAAGTTCTAACTATGCAACTGTTTCCTTAACGACGAATCTCTTGTCCCATTAGCTCCACAGAATAAGAGTTATCCAGCCTTACTCGAATCCGAGAGAGTTACGGTTCTCCTTCTAACTGCACTAATCACTCATACAACAGTATTGGGGTCACGAAACAACGTTTCTCGACTGTTTGAATCATCACAGTTTCGGCATTAATTTGACTCTAATCCATACAGTTAAAGTTTATAATGCAGTTCTATAGCTTGGATAATGTGAAGTAGTAGTCCAAGCACAGGATAAGGTTAACTATTGTTTGATAATTATATGAAATTACATTCTTATGTATGGAGGCAAGAATTTACGTCGAATTTAAAATATGAAGGTCGGTGAAGATAAATTTATTATTATTTCTTTAACTTAACTTATTTTGTCAATTTTCACGTTATTTTAGAGAAATATTGTATAAATTTAGATTTATTTCATCATTGAAATTGTTTTTATACCGTAAGTTTAAGTACTGAGAAGAAATGTAAGCCAGTAACAGAAATTTGTATGCAATTTATTAAAAAAAAAGCTTTAATTTATGGGGAACTGTGCAAGAACTGGTGTAATTGATGAAAAAAAATTATATATATATAAATTACTATTAGAACTTAGTTCTTAATGTTAAGTTCTTATCATTTTATTTGTGCGAAACAGTTATTGAAGCCTCTGTTGTTATCATTTTCAATTATGCTGCGAAAAAGACTATTTGTTCAAGCACTGATGTATTTATATGTAGCCCAATTCACGACAAATGTAGTGACACCTGCATGAGTATAAAATTTTAAACTAATCTTATGATTGTGATATAAGAGAAATAATTAATATCTTCTTGATAATGATTTAAAAGTTTGATGGGTTTTTGTCAAGTTGTAATCTAGCTAAAATATTACAAGTTAAACAAATAGTATCATTAAACTCTTTGGTTTAATTTGAATTCTATAAACAATAATAAAACTTAATCGCTATTCATTCCCAAACTATTTTGCCATTTATTTACGGATTTTAAAAACTAAACTTAAGAGTTAAAATTTTTAGATTAAAAATATTGTTCACTTTAACGTTTTTGCATTTTCTTTAACAATATTTTTAAATTATTTCAAATAGCTTTAATTCAACAGCATTTATTTCAACCATTTTTCTTTTGAAAAAAATAGAACATTCATGAAAAGCAATATTGTAAGATCATTTCTACAAAGTATCAGCTGCAAACGTATTTTAATAAACAATTATTTAATATATATAATTATTCAGTTTTTATTGTTCCCATCAATAAGAAATATCAATCTACATAACCTAAAAATGTATTATGAACATTGTAACAATAAAATTTACAGTAATATATAATTATATATTAATATAAATTCAACGAATCATAATATTTAAATCAGAAAGTAAGAATAAGTACGAATTATCAAAATAAAAATATTTATATAAATCATTTCTCTTTTTTAATAAGTTGATTTTAAGAAACATTTTTGCTTTAATGATTTACCTCATAAAATATTAGGTACTGTGTATTATCGAACTGAATCAATGCTGGAGAAATAGGAAACTAAAAGAAGAGAAATGCTTAACGTAGAACAGATATTCGCTCTCTCTCTCCTTCTCTTTTAGATTTCCTTTTATTTCTCTGGATATTTTCATTTTTGTAACCAAAATTTGCGGTGAAAGAAAATCCATAGTATCTCATGTAGCTCTTTAAATCTTATCTAAAGAAAACTACAAAAAATTGAAGATTTGAAGTAAAATGAATTCATTTTCAATCAAGTGTTTATTTTACGAGTAATTTTCTTCTATTCAGTAAAATGTTATTATCTGCTAAATTTTCGTAAAATAGTATTTGGATATGGCATTAATTTTTAAATGATATAAATAATTTTCTCCTGAGCTATCAATGTTATTAGCTATATATAATATATACTTTAATTGAAAGTGTCAAAATATAATTTTTAGTTTGCATAATTTCAGAATGGATAGGGTTCTAAAAATATCAAAGAAAATTATTTGTTCCTTATGTTGAAAATTTTTGGTTGACAGTATAGCTGAGCAAAAATACATTTTAGGGTAACGAAATTATCGTCATTGAAATAAGAATCAAAAAATTGAAAATGAAGAAATATTATTGTTTTAAATATACTTTCAGCTACATAACCATTCCAAAGTTAAAAACTTTACTTATTTTGGTTTATAATATATCAATAATAAGCTATTTTAATTATCTTATTTTAAAACAAATGTTATAAACATATTATAATCCTAATACGGAACATTTTTGATAATAGTTTGAGCTTTCATATTCAAGATACTTTCCCTTAGTTGAATTTTGTTATCATTTCTATTTTTTATGCTAAACGCGTAAAAAGTTTCTGTTTTACATATTATTTTTGATAAATTTACGGCCCCAACAAGAGGACTTTATATATAAATAATATAAGATAATTAAATTAGAAAACTTATTAAATTTGAAAATAAAAATTGGTTATGAACATATTAATAACTTTGTGATATTGAAACTCAGAATTTGTTTTCTGTGTAACACTTATATTATAAAAGTTAAAATTTGTACAAATCGATTGTCATCAAATTTTGAACTCTATACTTAAAATATATAGACAATAACACTCATACACTAGATTTATAATAAATTTCATATATTTCCGAAATTCTAAAATTAAAATTAATACCTCATTTCATTACTTGAAATTAAAAACTTGAAATTATTACAAATACTTCAAATTTACAATCAAGGTATAAATAAATTTTTGTCTCATAAAATTGTTAAATTTATAGTAATTAATTATTTATAAATATAACACAATTTATTGCCAGACTGATATATTGCAACAGTGATATTTTCATATCATTTTCAAGCTAAAGACAAATAATAATTTTTACTTTTAATATATTTAAGATGATATATCTCTAATTTTGTTTATGAATGTATTGACTATGTAAATAGATTTAAAATTCATTAACTTTAATTATTAATATAATTTTAGAATTTGAATTCTTTATATTCGTGTATTAAAAACCATTTATACGACTTTAAATTTAATACTTTATTTAAGAAAAAAATATATACACTAATATTTAACACTTTTCTTTTTGCTGAGGAGAAACATTAAATATAATTGGAAACTTTAGTCATTTCATGATAACTTAAATCTTCAGTTCAAATCTTCAAATGATCAGGAAAAAATTAAGCTTTAAAGTGTTAATACCCGGAACTCATAGAATGGTCATTTTTATTCATTCGAACAAATGTCTTGGAATTCAAACTACTTTTAAAATTTCTTAATGAAGAAAGGAACTAAGGATGGAATCGAAAAGAATCGGTGAACAAAGTGTACCACTTTGTTGTTGCTAGTGCGTCAGCAGAATATCTTCCCTGGAATTTTTCCTTTCTTTGCGAAGTTAATCTTCTTTTATTTCGATGAATGGCAGAGAAAGCGGACATTAATCTGCAAGTGATGGCAACGGTAGAAAAGAGGAATTCTGGAAAAGATGTGGTAAATTACTGATGATGAAAGAAAGGAAAGAAATAACAAGTGTGACGAAGGACAGAAGATGAGGTATTAAACTAATATACTCGCTTGCTGTTTGTGACAGCATAAAAGAAACTTTTAACTCTTGCAAAATGACTTGCTGACGGCTGCGAAGAATTTTTCCCTCGTTCTTTTCCACGATATCATCAGGCTGACGAAGAATAAAGAACTAAGGAATGTGATTTGTGATTATATAAAAGCAATTATGTTTCTTCCTTCATTCGATAAGTTAATCAAGTTAATCAATCCAGTGATAGTTTTAGTTAAGGAAATATAATTCACATTATCCAGATTATTATTGATAAACAGATTTAATTTGGATCAGAGTGACGTATTTCATAAATATACAATACTGCTTTTAAAGAAATCTAAATTAAATTGTGATATGAATCACACACAAGATTCATAGAAAACAATAAATAATTATCTTTGCTATATATAATGCTATAATATTACTTAATTTGCCACATAATAATTATACATATTAAAATCAAAAATGATCATATTCCTGATTTTAGTATAGTTATAAACCATTTTTAAAATATCAAAAAGATAAGAAAAATAAAAATTCAAAATTGAAATAAAAATGAAATTGGAATCTGGATCATATATAGTAGAGCTTATCTTTGTCATAAAACAGGTAAAACTTAGGATTTTGTTTATGTTTCAAGCTAAAAAACAATACTATTGATATGATAAAGTTATCCACATAATTCCTTTTTTGAGAATATTATTTGAACTATCTACCAAGGCATCTGCATCGAATAAGTTTAATAGATTCTGCTCGTTGCCCATTATGAAATCATGATGACACGTCCTCAAGGAATGTTTTGAATTTTTTAAGTTTATGACTGACAACCCTTTTGAGGCTACTAAAGGACTTTACTCTCAATTTTATACTTGTCTAACATTTTATTGGGCTGCTTGTCAATTAATAGCAAAGAAGCTGATGACAGCCGGAGGATAAAAAAAAAGAATATATTTTGGACAAAGACATTTCACTATTAAGCAAAGGAATATTTGTGTTATGAAGCAAATATTAGCTTAGAATATGAAAAATTATCTTATTTGAGTTAATAATGTTTTCGTTACTTATAAATATTTTTTTACATTAATCATTCCTTGAATGTTCCTTCTAAAAATTCTGATTTTAACACTTTGATTTTAAACATTAATATTATAATTTAAATTTTCACATTTAGTTTTAAAATAAATATGTACTTAAAGACATACTTTCAGTTTAGTATTTTAAAATATGATGATAAAATTAGTCTCTCTTTTTGAAGTATCCAAAATTGAAAATTGTTCATAAAAATTAAAGTTGTGGTGGTTCTTCTTAGACAAATATGTTACTTATTAATAAACTAAATCATTTCATGTTAAAATTAGAAGATATATTATTTTAATAACCACTATGAATGTAAAAACTACTTTTGAACTAAGATACATATTTGCATTATTTAATAATATATGTTAAATTCTTGTAAAATGTATGAGCTAAAATTTAGTTTATGAGATAATAAAGAATTTAAATGCCTTTTGGAATATAATGGTAAAACATGAAATAAAACAAAAAGTGATTTTCTCATTATTTTTGTCTTGGCCTATAGAATAAATATATTTTATTTTTCTATTGCTACTTTATATTTCTAGAGCAATACTTATTTCTGGTCGGATAAAATCCATCTAAATTATGAATTTTCTAATATTTTCCAAAGTAAAATTGATTTATTACATTCACCAATAATACGATAAACAAACTTGGTTGAAAAAAAATTACAGTTATATTTTACATTATTTGACATTTATTTTTGCATTTGAAATGAAAATGCAAGTGACTAATGTTAAAGATAAGGAATGAATAAAATATGTGTTTTTAAAAGTTCTCATTCTTACAATACAGTAATACATTATAAAAAATCATAAAGATTTTTGAATTTTCGTCAACTCAATTAAAATTTTGAGATTGAAAATGTTTACTATAAAATATTTAGTGTCTAATCTCAAATGTTATAAATGACTATGAAGAAAAATATTTTAACAATAAAATTATAATCTAATTGCCATAATAGGTAATAATAATAGGTAATATAGGGTCAAAACTTTAAGACATTTAACAAAGAAATTTTCCAAATGTAAATCAGAAAGGAATTCAAGCACCACAATGTTGTTTGAAAGATTATTTGAATCTTTATAGTCGTTTTACTACATAACTGGATATTAAAACTTAATGCTTGAAATGGAGGTTTTTTTCCCCGCAAGACTCAAAGAAATCTGTTTGTTTAATACAGAAGTATATATGGAGTATTTAGTATGGAATATAATGGAGAAGTATAACATTTAAAAATATGATAAAGCAATACCTATGTAATTTTGTATTCACTCCCAAGCTTGATATTTGATCCAATGTTTCATATGAACTAATATTTCATAAAGTTTGTTCCCGAAAAACTAAATAATACCACGCGAAAATAGACATGCAGAAATTAAAATATATTTAATAAATTTATGAAAATTTAATATGTGCTTATTGCAAAATTAATTTATTGTCCATTATATTTTTAACATTAAAGATTTCTGATAATGAATACCAGTGTAGAAAAATGCGAAATATTTCCTTATGTCACGTAATTAATCGATTAATTTTCTCGAGAGCCAAATTTATTCACTTGCTCCTCTTATTCAAATTCTTAAGCAGCAATCGCGTCTTAATTTACTAAAAATTCCTTATGAGTTGCTCAAAAAATAAAATTGCTAATTATCACAGAACAATTTCACACTCATTGTGGAGATAATTGCTGTATTTCGTGATAATTATACCTGTCCCATTAATGAATTATGTTTATGTACTGAAATAATGAAGGAAATAGGATTAGTTTGATAAATGGAAAACATATGTTGTTGCAACATACCTTATATGAATATCTTATTTTTAAGAAGAAAGGAATATTTGGAATAAAATTACGAAGAGACATGTAATTCTAAGGGAAAACTCTATTGTTATAAGTATTAAGTTGCCACAACATTACAAAAAATTTTATTAACCGTCGTTAATTACTTAATGCATCAGGTATACGAAATGATATCAATAAAAGATCCATTAGTAGCTAAACTGAAAAAAATGCAGTTTTGTTCTAGAATAATATTGATATTAGAGAAAAATTATTAAAATAATTCTAAATTCAAATCCTCTTCGGCTCAGGAAAATAATACAACTAATTGACAAATTGTTTAGTTTAGTTGATCATAGATGTTATTGTAGCAGATTCCACCTCATTGCTTGAAATAATTCATTTTCATAAATATTATTAGATTTATGAAACAGTACAGTTTATTCTTTAATAAAAACATACTTCAGAAAATTTGCTACTTAACATATAATAATAAATATGAATATTAATAATTAAAATATATAGCACATCTAAGCATACTTTTATGTTTTTATTATGGAAATTCTGTGTAAAATTTTATCACTCCCTCAATAGCACACACTGGGTATTTTATTTTTTGTTTTATTTTTAGTCTCCGTTACAAGTATCGTTTTCATCACCTCGAATGATAAAAACTTTAGCTTAATAGCAGAAGTAATTTATTTTAATACTAGATATTTCCTAGTAATAAATTTTAGTTATAGATAAATGTACATATATTAAAAAGTGATGCATTAAATGTTCAAAATATAGATTGATTTAATATCCAAAGAGAAGAAGCAATTTATTTTAAGTTAGCATTTTATCATCATTCAACAACTCTAAAAAATTAATTGTTAAAAAATATTGTTTTCCTTTATGAGCAACATATTCACATTATTTTAAAACGAATAGTTTAGGACATGTTTCTTTATTCAAAACAAAATGGAATGAAATATATCTTTATAATTTTAATCAGTATCTGACTGCAGAATGAACTATTGGATCTTCACTTGGCTTTATTAAGTAAATCATTATTGATCATTCTATTAAAAGTTAAGGAGTAATTTGCAAAAGTGCAACCAAAATTAGAGATAATTATTCTCCTGAGACTTTAAGGGCTATGTGTCATTAGAGATAACACTAAAGAATATGCGACGATTAAGCACTCTATTGACAGGTAAAGCAAATGATATATATAGGCTTTGAGTTTGACGTCAGCATTTGCATGACGCAATTAATTTGTGTATCATTATGAGGAAAAGAATTCATAATCATAAAATTCCGAAAAAAATTGGTAATTGATCATAATTTTCTTTTTTAATTTAGTTCTTAGATAGTGCTCCTTAGTAATTTGAAGTATAATTAATCAGAATTTCAATTAAAAGTAATTAAATTGTAGTCCTACTTTTTGAAAAGATATTATTTCGGAATAATGCAATGCTATTATTGTTATGTAATGTATTATAAATGTAAAAATTTATTTGCTCAGTTAGTATGGAGATTAAACTAAAAATGAGTTTTTTTTGCTTAAATGATTGTTATCCTCTGTCACATTATATTAATGAATATTTTTAATATTTATAAACTTAGACTAATTTAAAAAGCTACAATCAAATATTATTTAAATTTTAATAATTATTATCCAGGAATTTTATGATATTTAATTTAGGTAACTCTATGATCTCATAAATAAAGTTTGTTTTCTTAATTTCCCAGATTTAAAAATTCTCAAACTTCAGAATAAATGACAAAAACAGTTCTATTTTTCAGTTAGATTTACTTTTTTTTTAAAAAAATTACGCATATTATACAGGAATAGTTAAAAAATATTTTTCTCTTGAATTACACTTATCTCAACGTTTTTCAAAACCTAAATCTTTTGATTCATAGAGTAATAATAAAAGTAAATTAAATTTCTATTTAAATTTTTTTCTATTTAACTTGGTAGGGAATGATAAACCAAAATAAAGCATAAATTTAATAGATACTGTTTATATAGATACTGAATTTATTTTTTTTAAAAAAATAGAATGATGAAAAATCAACTTTAGCTAAACAGAAAAAACCTAATTTTAAGTTGTTTTTAAATAAGTATATTTATTTAATTTCATCAAACAAATTAATTTTTTACATGCTTTAATCTACAAATAAGAATATTTTATATATTATGATTCCCCCTCTATCATCTGCAATGATAAATATAAATCCCTTATTATGATCCTATAAATTGTGAAGAGTTAATAAAAAACTTGATGAAGTTTTTGAAGTGTTTGATGATGAAGATTTTGAAATAAGCGGAAATTATTCTTTACAAATTTATTTTAAAAATGAGATTATTTCAATAATTTTAATACTGGTTAAACTTTTGAAGCTTCAGACATTAATTTTTATTAGTTAAATAATTCTGAAATCGTTTTTGTAAATGTTTTGCCTTTTAAAACAATTATTGAACGACTCCCACCTAAGACTTTTGCTTTTTAGCATCTCACATTTTTATTTTAACCAGTTTATTATGAATAATTAGTCTAATAAAATTATTATAATCTAATTAAAAATCAGTAATGTCATTCGTTATCATAGTTCCAGTCAATCATCAGCCACCATGCTTTGTTTTAAAAACGTTAACCGAAAATATCATCACCATCATCATTCTATAAAAGAGTTGTAAATGAGAAAATTATATTTTGATGGAAAACAAAAATCCTTTTATGATTTATCTGGTAAGAGGATTCCTAATATAAGCCTATATATTTAAGATTTACCTTTAACCGTTAATTAATATAAAATTTTAAAATTAATTAAAAATGAATAATAGTTTTTATTTATAAAAATCAAATGAGAAAAAATGTTTTTATGTTCACAATATGTAAATAATTATATAATTGCCATCATGAAATTTCAAAATTAGAAAATTGTAATTTGATTGATTAACTTTGTTAAAGTGGAAAACTCTTTATAAAATATGAATACTAATTAAGACTTTAAAATAAAAACTAATTAAAAAATAAACGTATTCATATGATAATTTTTTATTTGATTTGATTTTTAGTGAAATGAAATTTTTGAAAATAAAAAAAAATGCTACAACTAAATTAAAATGATATTTTTTATTACAAGTTAGTTATATTTTAATCAATAAACATTTTCCAGTAAAAATTTAGCTATTTTTACAAATTCTTTCATTAAATACTTAACTGGCCGAATTTAAATTATGAAGATTAGCTAAAATTTTCTGATAAAATACTTTTGATGTAAAAATTGATTTTAATTAAATTTATTCTGTTTAAAGAAAATTGAGTATATAAACTTGAAAGTTATCAATTCAAAACATAGATTGATTAAATTTTGAAGTAAAGTTAGTTATCTCTGAAGCCTAAGCACATAAATTTTACATGACAGTAAATGAGACATTTTTTGTATATTAATAAATACAAATGAAAATAAAACAGAGAAAAGCAGCTGAAAAGTAAATTTTTGAAATCTTTTTTAACTACATTTATTTACAAATGAAGTTAATAGCCTGAATTCCAGATATAAGTCCATGTACTAATCTTTTTGAGCTTGCGTACTTAAATATCCATCAAAGAAAATACATCATCAAGTATTTATATGTTATAACAAAACTAGCCCTCACAGTTAATGACTTCAAAAATGAATTCTGCAACACAAAAAGTTCTTTTTTCTTAAAAACACCAGTTAGTTATGATAATACCATCGATTATTAATACTGAAATATTAGTTATGAGTTATTTTCAAAATGTTACAAATAACAAATTGCTAACTACTATTTTACTTGCATAGGCTATTTAGAAATCTTTATCAGTCTTATTCTTGGAATTAATCAAGATAAATCGTGTTTTTAATATTAAAATCATATCCATTTATTGGTTTTTTTTATGCACAAATACACAAGAGTAAAATTTAGTTTATACAAAGTAGATTGACATTGATTGTAAGTAAAAGTGTAATAAGAGACGCTTTTGCTTATAAAATCAAATACATTATTTATCAATAAATATTTTTAGAATTGTTATGAAAGATATAAATTTATTCACATTCAATACTAGATAGAAAATTAGAGGCTTAACAAACCAGAGGCTACAAATATTTGGATGGGGGGAAGTGATATTTTATTTCCCTCAAATGGAAAAAGATATATAAATTCACTGATTTTGATCATTTGGAACACTCCATAATTTTATATCATCTCAGAAGTGTCCTATACTGGAGCCACCACAGGCCAGTCTAAAAGGTTCATCCCATTGACACCATATCATGTGCTGGAAGATACATCATGATAAGAAGCGAGTTCATTCTGGATTCACAATGATCAAAGCCATAAAAATAGCACAATGTCAGAAGCACATTTATATATCTGAGTGGTGTTGAGATTACCATGAATTAGAATCAAAGACCTAAGTCCATAAAACTAAAAAATGCCTAGACCAAAATTTTCATCACACCCACACTTTATTTCAAGCATAATACATTGTGGCTAAAGTCATTTTTTAGAAATACCCAAAATTTCTCTGTAAGCCGAATAATTTTTGGCAAAATGCATATCCATGCATACACCGAACCAGACTCTACTACTTGACCGGCAGGTTTTAAAACTGGAATCAGCACTCTAGAAGACCTATTTCTACTCACAAACCGACCTCAACCGAGAACAGCCACTGGAGTTTGCAATCAAAGGCGGTAGCCTGACTGTGGAAACCAAGGAAATGTACTTATTTGCAGATAGTATTTATAAATCGAAACGATAATCAACGGTTCCTAGTTAGAACTTTTTCAAGTACATAAGTTATTAGTTTGTTGCTATTTTTCAGAAATTTTGTGTAAAGTGCTCGTTAATTTTTATTTCTTAGTTTCGTTGGTCTGACAGGTCGAAGCTCATTCTGACAATCATCTTTTATCTTCCACGTTTTAATCAGAAAGTCACAGTCTATTTCAGAATGTTTGACTCACTAGATATATTATTGAATGCTCAGCTATTACTATGACATTCAACAATTATAACGTTTTTCGAAATCAGACACCTTTAAATTTCGTGGCATCTTGTATACGATTAATAATATCAATAATGTTTCCCACACGAAATTTAAGTACAATAGGCTTCCTGTAAACCAAGACAGCAGATTTAACTTGTATGGTTATAAATACTTATTGAAAGAAAATGTAAAACTGTCTTTTGGTAATGAATAAAATCTTTACCACTCACATCATTGATCATCTCAACTTTACTTGTTTATTTCTATTTGTGGTTTCTAGGATATTAAGTTAATACTGAATAATGCATTTAAAATAAATAATATTTTACGAAAATGTTTGGACTATATATACACATTATCATGCATCTTTAAAATATGTAAAAGTTAATAGAAAAATAATTCTTTATTACTTCATATTGTGTGGCAGAAAAAGTAAAAAATTCCCAAAGCAGTCTCTTTCTAAGTATTTATAAATTTTGCTTTATTTAATTATTTAATCTTAAAATTTAATTGTGCAATATGATGTTGTATAAATCGAAGCTAATGTTTGATTGTTATATCTGCCATAAATTTCATGAATGAATGAGTTAAAATACGTTTTTTGAAAAGGTATGTCTTGTAAATATTGTAATTTAGTCATTGGAATTGTAAAGATAATATGATCAACAATTTAATATAATGATTGGTAATGTGATTCTTCTTAAAACCAAACAAGAAAAACAATAATAAAGAAACAATCTTCGCTTTGCTAACTTCAAATCCATTATCAAAGATTATTCATAGTGATGATCAATAAAAAATGTGTAAAGGACAGTTCTTTAAATGTAAGTAAGTCACGTATGTCCCAGAAAAAATAAATACAAATATTTGTAAGAATTCAATAAAAAATATAAGCCTTATTTGAAAGTTATTGTTCACTACTGTCAAATTTAAAATAACTACTTTCATACCACTAATTTGCAAAACGAAAATAACGTTGATGAATCTGACAAATTTGTTGGAAAAATAACTTCTGATTTGAGAGTAAGTAAAAGGCAACAATTTGTAGAAATGCTTAAAGGACAAATCTATCAAAGATTGTGAACATGAATGTTTTATTTCATCAATAAAGTATATAACCGGCCTAGTAAAAAAATTAATTGAGTCTCAATATTTTACCACTTAAGAATTTTATTAATAAAAGTGTTTATCAGATATTCTAATCAAAATTCAAAATTATGATAATAATCATTTCTAGCAAAGAATTTTTTGCAGATAGTGATCACAATGCATAATTAATTTTAAATTAGTTAATAAAGGATCATTTATTAAACATTCATGTTAAAATCGTAAAAACGGTCTATTAAACTCTTATTGATGTAGAGAAATATCATAGCCGGAGGCTTAAAAAATTTTCAATAAGAAAAAATTTTAAAATTTAAAAAAATATGGAATTTTTTAAAAAAAAAAAAAAAAAAAAAAAAAAAAAAAAAAAAAAAAAACAGTAATAAGTTGTCTATAATATTATACTTTTAAAAGTGTTAATCAAGTTTTTCGGAATCTAAAAATAGAAGAAAAAATTGACGAAGACAAACATTATTAAGTTTATAACATAAATACAGGATATAAAATGTAGAAATACAATAAACATTCAACAGAACATTTTTCTATTAATAAACAAATGATAAATTTAGAAGTAAAATACATTTTTAGGTATGAATTTCTTCAAAAATTTTAAATATCTAATTTAATTTCTCTTTTATTATATTTGATTGTTTTTGTCGCACTGTCAATAAAATTAGAACAAAATTACACTTTTTAAAAATTGCAGGTAAAAAAGAACAACTACGACTTCCCGAAACATAATTTTGCATGGGTTTTTGTTATAATAATTATAGCCTAACATAATTTCTTTATTAATTAGGTAAGTATGTAAAACACTAAAATTATGTTGCTTGGATTATATATTAATAGTACGTATATTAAAGGCAATGTTAACAGCGATTTCGAATATAGTTTCCTATTAAGAGCATATTTAATCATGGAAGTTAGGCAGAGCGATCTGTGCCTGGGAGGGAATTTCGCAATCAGAGAAATGGCAACGGGGATACAGGTGAGCTTGTTGTATGTGCATCATTTGCATGTTTGAAACCCATTCTGACAGTAATATCCAGTGTGCTTTAACGGGATACACTTAATATACTTAATCTAAATGACGATTATTGTGATTCATTTAAAAAGGAAATAGAATACATTTGAATTGGTTTGTAAAAAATATTTTTTAAAATAGTTTCCTGATATTTTGTTTAAAATTATATATATATATATATATATATATATATATATATATATATATATATATATATTTATATATATTTATATATATATATATATATATATATATATATATATATATATATATATATATATATATATATATATATATATATTTATATATATTTATATAATAAACCATACATAATAATATTAAATATCTCATCTTTTTCATTCATTCAAAATAAATGCATTTTTTAAGGGAAAAAAAGTCCATAATGCAAAATATAATAATAAGAATTAAATTTACGAATACATAAATTGATTATATTTTTAGTTCTGAAATAACTTTTGCAATATTATTATTAACAGCTCAGTAATTATATTTAATATGAAATTTTACAAATTAATCTCTCAAGTGAATATAACTTTTAAATTAAATAATCACAAAATAAACGCTAAATTTGCGCTATTAAACACTGCCTAAAAATTTTTATCAATGTGTCTTATAAGTACTTTTTTACAAAATCTTTTTTTTTCCAATATTTATGCAATTTCTGTGGCACCAGATTCCAGCAGTTTTAAAACGCAGATTTATAGATGTACGATATTGTGAGCATTGATATTGTGATATTGTGAGCAATAATTAAACAATTATAATTAATTCTTTTGTCGTTATTTTCTTCTCTTTTTTTCCATACCTATTATTAATTACAAATTGTTTCATTTTTTAAATAATATTTATGCCCTGATTGAAATGTATCATAAAATATATTTTTTTTACATATCATTCATTTGTTTGATAATATCAGTCAATTAAATTGAATAATAAATTACATATTCTGAGTTACATGCTTCTTAGTCAAAACTAATTTCATAATTTTTCACATGCTTTCCGTTTCATCACATGAATATTTAAATAGTTATATTACAAATGATGAATCAGGAATAATTTGTTTTAGCTATTTAATTCCAAAAGTGTACTTATAATCACAAAAGATTTAAAAATCATCACAAAGTATGTTTAACTGTTTGTTAAATCGTGGTTCTTTTGGAACACTCCATTTTTTATTAAAAGTTTTATTTTAAAATAGTCACTAATAAAATTTAAAGAACTTACTTTGTAGAGTGTAAGAAATCATCAAACTTCTTTCCAAATCAGTAAAATCAGGATTTTTAAAAATATTTTGGAATACTTTATAAATTGAAATTTTTATTAAACAGTACATTGTTCTTAAGACATTAGTAGAAATATTATAAGAATAATTATCCAGGTGAGAATGACTATGTTGCAAGCTTTAATCTCTTTAATTAAAAAAGCTCATCATTAATCAATAAATTTGCATTTATTATGCTGATTTATGCCTTTCAAAGTATATTACAGAAATTAAATATTCATTTTTAAATAATTATATGATGAAATAAATATTTTATTCCTTGCAAACAATAAATTTTATTAACTGTAATAAAGTGACTTATTTTTATTATTACAAATTTTCAATATAAATAATAAATGTAAATCATTAAGGTGCAATCTATAAATAATTGGATTTTAATGTTAACTAAATCATATATCATTAAAAAAAGACACCCAAATTATTGAGAATTAATGCATAAAATTAAGTTACTAAGTTACGAATTATATTTCTCATAATTTCCTATAATTTTGAAAAAGTAATGATTTAAGAAAATTTAAGAGCTTCGTTTTCCATCATCATTTCTTTCATATCTTTTTATATTATTAACATATTTTTTTAATTTATAATATATTAATAGACGCTTTAAATCAGTCACATCTGAAGAAAAAAATAAACGTCATTAAATCTCTATTCCATACTGAAGACATTAATATGATAATTTGTCTTAAAATATCGCTATCGAACTGTTACTTAATCATTTTTAAGGATTTCAGCCACAGGTTACGTCAATGAAAGAACCACACAGAGAATATTAACTCGAAATAACCTTCCAAAAATTAGGAACAGTACTTAATCTTATTCACATTTCACTAGTTGACAGACTAGAATGGAATCTTTTGGAATTGGGCACGCCCTTTTTCGTTACAAAAAGACATTGATCAGCCTTTATGACATTCTTCCGTGGTTTTAGACCATTATCTGGAATTAAATTTTCGATAAGTATATTCTCTTTGAAAATAAATATAAATTTCAGGGAATTTCATTTTAATGATGTATATAATTGAATTCATCAACATTAAGGATAATGCAAAATTTCTGATATTAGAAAAGAACCGGAATAAAGTGTGTAATAATTGTATTTGATTCTAAAATGTAAGTATACATTTATTTTAAAAATTTAAAAGAGCAGATGAAAATCTATATTGGAAATTAATCTACATCAGTGACAGACAAATTCGTAACCAAGCGATATGTGCCATGGAATACAATTCAACAATGTATGAGTTTAAGTAGTATAAGGGGAAGTGTGCTTATAGTAGTTTAGAATTCATTGTAGTCTATATTCCCTGACCGAAGTATTCTTCGTGTGTAAAATGAGATCTTAGAGGGATAAATAAAGCAGAAAACACATCTCGAGTTAAAAAAAAATAGATAAATTCAATGAATAGTAAATAGAAGTGTGAATATTTGTAATACTAATCACAATTTCATGTAGAGAAGTATGAAAAATGGATAGTCGTATTAAAAACAATGTGCAGCGTTATCAAAATTGCATTCAAGTTTCGGAAAAGTTCAAATATTTTGAATATTTTTTAGCAAAAGAAACATGCCTCTGTCGATTTTATATCTCAAAAGGAAAATGTGATTTGTACTATAAAACTTACTGAAATTCTTTTTAGCATATCATGAACTTTGTTGATAATGAAAGCAATTTAAAACTAAATAAACACTTATCAAAAAGTTGTGTCCAATCCCAACAATGACTCAATCCAATCCCATGACCCAAAGCAATGGTAATCCCAAGAAAAATAGATATATTGCTATGGTAACCAAATAGCATTATTTAGTGACTACCGAATAGTTGGCATCTGTAGTTGAAGCTAGATTAATGAAAAACCATTTGACTAAATTTTCGAGAAGGTAGCCTAAATAAGCCAGACCAGTAAATGCTTAATGGAATTTCATTACTCTGTTAGTCCATGGAATCATGTTTAGAGTGACATGACTAATATTTCAAACATTCTATGTCTATATAGTTATATTTGCGTATGAAAGTAAATTTGTTCAAATACCATGAATTATGAAACGGAAACTTAATTTGCATAAATATAATCTTTGAATTAACCCTAACCAGTTTATCAATGGACTTGAGTGCAGGCTATTTTTACGATATGAGCCTTACTCCTTGCATTTCATTTCAAGATTGTACATCGTAGAAATTGATCTTGGTTTATTTTTGTGAAAACATTCCATAGCTTCATAGAATGATAATCATCAAAATCTAGTAAGAGAAAATTGCACGAGGTTGCCAACATACTCACCCGATCAAAAAAATACTACTGAAAATATCAGGAATACACTCTGACAAGTTTTATACATACATACATAATGTGTGTGTGTGTGTGTGTGTGTGTGTGTGTGTGTGTGTGTGTGTGTGTGTGTGTGTGTGTGTGTGTGTGTGTGTGTGTGTGTGTGAGTGAGTGAGTGAGTGAGTGAGTGAGTGAGTGAGTGAGTGCGTGAAATGACGATCTATAAATATGGATTGTTTATATATTTGAATATTAATCTTTAGCGAGGTAAAGATAATTATTTGCAATTATTGATTACTTCATTTACATAACAATCGAATATTTTTTTAACATTGTATAAAATGAAGGGTACATCCTGTAACTCTCATGCTCTTTGTTTATCTTGAAACTAAATTTTTATTAAATATTCTTATATCTTATTGCGTATGGAAACTCAGTTTGAAAACATTTTGTATTGTTCCATGACTTAACATATTTGCTATTTTTCAGACTGATGTCAAAGCAATAGTAAACTTTTTTTTATAATCTACTCCTCATTTATATGACATTTTACGTCTTACCTCACACTAATTTTTTATATATTTTATCTTTCACACTAAAAAAAGTTTAGCATTTTTAAAATATTATAAAACAAAACTTTTAAAGTTTCGTAGGATACTATATTTAAAATGCTTAATTTCTTTTGTTTAAGGTACACGTTGAAAACGTCAATATCGACCAAAAATGATAAATTTATTTTATTCTTTCGTTAAATAAGGAGTTTAAATACCTCTACGAAGCAGGTTTGTTTTTATCTCTACGTTAATTAGATTCTGATATATGAGGGTTTTGTAAAGATTAGAAAACCAAAAGTGGACATATTTAAAGAACCGGAAGTGGGCATTTAAAGATCCATAATGATGTTAAAAGTTAGTTTAAACAGTGTTAAATTTTGAAATATAAATTAAGTAAGCTTTTAAAAGATACATAAAATAATTACTCTTCTGGAAATCAATCAGCAAATCAAATAAAAAAATTGCTTAGCAAATATGAGAATTTTTTTTATAAAGACACAATACTATAATCTTTAAATGCGATTTTCTCAGAACTGGCTTTTTTGCCTATAATTTGCACGCTTCAAAAAAGGTAACTCAAAATATTTTTATAATATCACTATGGAATTTTATGAGATTCATCTGTATATTGTTTTCTAGAGAGTGTACTAAAAGAATTTTAATCGCTTAAATATTTCCCATATTATGGCCTGTAATTTGAATAATGGCATAGAAAATTTAACTAAAATTTCAGTATAAATATTCAACTAGCCGTAATTATTTTACATTTTAACAAAGACTTAAAATTTTAGTACATACTCTAGATAACAACATATAGATTATTTGGTATTATTTTTTTCAAATATGTTTAATAGTTTTTGATTTAGCATTTTTAAATTTTGTTTAAAAATGCTTAAAATCGTAAACGTATTTAACATTTCTGAAGAATAATATTGGCATATATCCAATATTAGTAGCTCAATATTAATGTATTTTAAAGTTAAATAAGAAAAAATGGTTACAATATATGTATGCAGTGTATTTAAAAAAATGCTCTGAACGTGTTCGGGTACCTTAATGCTATTAGTTACGATTTTTAAAATACTTAACTTTTATTTGTTTAATGTTTTTAAACTTTAAAAGAAAAATAATCTTTTAAAATTAGTTTTTAAAATTTTATTACTATAGTAAATATTTCTTTCCTTCCATCAGAAAAATCTTGGGAGCTAAGGCACCTCTATTATTACATTTCCTCTTAAAACTGGTACGGCATGTGAATTCAAGCCGAAAAAACTGAATATTAATTCCACAAGTTTCGGAGAAAGTTTAAACAAATGATCAGCTAATTAAATCTTAAACTAAGGTTTAAAGTGATTGCAAACTTGAAGATTTAGTAACGATTATATTTTCCTACTATAGAAATAGATTCTAGCAATTAGATGTCATTTTTTTGACATTTGTGTTGATCTATATATTGATATGATACAAAATAAAGAAAGTGATTTAGATCAATGACTTAGCTTTTAAAATAACTAATCAAGTGGTGCAAAATAATTGAGATATAATTTAATAGTTATTTTGTGTGTGTGTGTGTGTGTGTGTGTGTGTGTGTGTGTGTGTGTGTGTGTGTGTGTGTGTGTGTGTGTGTGTGTGTGTGTGTGTGTGTGTGTGTGTGTGTGTGTGTGTGTGTGTGTGTGTGTGTGTGTGTGTGATGTATTTAACATAATAAATATTTAAACTCTTCTACACAAAATTCATTAATAAACGAAAATACACAAACATCAGATAAATTTCTCCGAATACGTTATTCTCAACTCTCTTTTTGATGTTTAATACTTGTATATCAGTTTGTTTATTTAAAATTAGATTAATTTTGGTGTCATTTTTTCATACTGATATTTAATTTAACTAAACATTACTCTGCTGATCTAGTAATCTTGTAAAGTACGATATCACAATGTAGATTACGCCGCATATTTAAAATTTTTTAGCACAGAGTCTCTCTCTCTCTCTCTCACACACACACATGTTATGTGTATATAGAATATATATATATATATATATATATATATATAGAATATATACATGTATATGTTAGAAACCAAATCTAGAGTGTTGTTAAAACAAAATCATATTAACTCTAGGCAGCTTAGATATCTCTAAAGAGATAACTAAAATTTATATATTAAATTGAAGGGTTTAAGGTTTTTCTATAAAACTTGCGAATTTATTTTAAAAAAAAATTCCAGCAAAATGTTCAATAAACCAATACATGTTATAATTCTTATTTAAATATCAACATTTTTACTGTAATTTCATAGTTAAAAAACACTTGTCTAATTAATATACTTTAATTTTATAATTTTTTATGCATTTGTGATAAATTATTTTAAAAACATACGTAAGAACATACGTAAGACAAAAAATTGACATTTTATATCCAGACCTATTTGCCTTTAACTGTTATTTTCAATTATATCTTTTACAGTAAAATGATTAATCAAAAGTAACATTTTTGCAAATGATACTGTGACATTTTCAAAAATGTTAATTAAGAAAATTAAATTATATTATATTAAGATGTATTACTCGTGAATAACAACTTCTGACAATTTTATGCCAGTTCATCAAATTTTCAATTAAAACTCTCATTAAAACTAGTTGATGATAAAAAATGAATAATACAGGTAAATTTAAAACTGTTTCTTGTTAGGAAATTTGTCTGACAATAAACTATTTCTTGGTGCTCTTATTTATTCGAATATAAAAAATTATATAAACGATACTAGGCAAAAATTATAAAATTTAGAGACATGGAGAGAAGAAAAGACTTGCTCATTAGATTCCATCATGAAATAACTAAAAGATAAATATACTGGAAAGTATAATAACTATGCTGGAAAGCATATGTATATTGTTTAAAAAAATACTAATAAAGTTCCCTGAATCGCATTCATTTCACATCGCATTACTGAGTAAATGACATTATAAGATTTTGTAGTATCTAATACAACAGCTAAGATTTTTTGTCATATGAGCTTGTGCAATTTCTACAGAGTAATGAGATATAAATAAACAATTGAAATATAGACTTTTTTTTCAGTACTCATATATTTTCCACGTATACTGAAAGAATGTTTAAAAAGAAGTCTAAAACATTTTTAATAAAAATGTACATTACGCATATTAATTCAATTGAGAATGTGTGAAAATAATGTGTTTTTTTTCATTAAAGTATATTATAAAATGATGTGCGTGAATCTTCGCCATTCCGCTTTAGCGACATATCAACAAAAATACAAACATAATTTTCTTTACATAAATAAAAAATTTATTAAAATGATAACTGTAAAAGCGCTTATTAAATATGGTAAACGTGTTTATGATGTACTTTTTACTTCAAGTGAATCTACATACTGAGAATTTTTGGGGTAAAAGTTCTCAGTATTCAGGAAAGGTAAACATGTTTTTAAGTATTATTTTCATCTTTGTTATTAATACAAACTCTAAAATGTATACATGGAAATCAATATTTAAATAATTACTTAAAAGCAAAAACTTTGCTTTGCTTATACATTTCATCTTTTTCATATTATTGTCGCATATTTCAACATATGAAAAACATTATAAGATTTTGTAAAGTTTCTTTACAATCATTTCGAGAATTTATATATTTTAAAATATGTTTATTAATTTAAATATATTTTTGAATATTACAGAAAACAAAACAGGTGTGTTATTATGCTTTATAATTTATACGAGGGTTACTCTGAAATTTTTGAGATATGCGCAGACGAGAATTTACAAAATAAAAATAATGGTTTAATTTTAAAATACAAAGTATTTTAGTGCAAAAGACGAATTTTTACTGACTTACTTCCACTTGTTTAAAAGAGAATAAATTTTAAACAGAAGAGAAAATGGAGTTGACGCGAGAACATTTTTGTGCTGCGATTTTCCACGATTTTAAAGCAGGATTAAATCAAGAAGAATGAGTTCAACGGTTGAAATTAGCATTTGATGATGAATCTCCAGTTCGCGCTACTGCATTCAGATGGTTTAGAGAATTTAGAAAGGATCGCAATTTTCTTCAGGATGAAGAACACACAGGAAGACCGTCGTCGGCAGTAATCCCGGATAATGTGTCTGCCGTACGAAAAATGTTAATGGATGATAATCGCTGTACCTTTCAAATGATACAGAAGGAACTTAACATTGGATCCGCAGCCATACACAAAATCATTCATGAATAATTACTTATGAAAAAAGTAGCTTGCCGTTGGGTTACCCATAATCTAACTGAGCACCAACAAGAGGAGCGTGTCAGAATCAGTAAAGAAACTCTTAAATTGCTAAATGATGGTGGCCACCGGCAACATTTCAAAAATTATAACAGTTCATGAAACGTACATACCGTTTTCTGACGTTCCAACACATTAAGAAAGCAAAGTATGGGTCTTTGAAGATGATCCCATGCCGACAATGGTGAAAAAACAACGCGCACTGAAAACAATTGATGCATTCCGTTTCCTTCAGAAGTACGGGATTGGTCAATGACATCAAGTAGGAAGGACAGAAGACAGTAACAGCAAACTGGTATACCACTAAATGTCTTCCAGAAATTCTACAAGAACTGAATGTTAGGGGACTAATGAATTACAATGCCAATGCATCTTCACATACAGCCGGATTAGCAGTTGAGTTTCTTAAACAAAAACAAATTAAAGTGATCGAACATCCGCCGTATTCACCTGATCACCTTATTCACCGTTTTCATTCAGAAGAAGAGATTGATGTGGCTAAAATGCATTTTTTCATCTATTCCAAGAAATGAATGGCTTGAGGAATTTAATCTGTGGAAAATTCGTCTACGAAAGTGCATTGATGCTGGACACACCTAAAAGTTTATAAGTATAACTTCAAAAACCTAGTTGTATCTCAAAAATTTCAGAGTGACCCTGGTAAATATAGTTTCATTAAAAAATTTAATAATCTTATTGATTTGATGAATTATTATAATTTTAGTAAAATATTATATGAAACCAACTAATTTATAACACTAACCAATTAATTAACATTAAATTAAGCTTGTTTTCATTCAGTAACTGAAACACAGTAAATTCTTTAAATTGTAAAATTCAATGAATATTAAGACAACTATACCATTTAAAATTTCCTGAAATATATAAGTATTTTGTCATCAATTACTTTACAATTTTTGCCTAATTTTTATCGTATTGAATTTAATACCAAATTTTAGATTATATTAAAAATATCTCTTTAGTTATTTTTTATCTGTTTGCAGTTTGTAAGTAGTGCAATAATATAGTAAGAGAAACAATAAAAAACATCACAAAATGATAATTTAATGAATATAGAAAGTAAATAATTTAAGCAATTTAAAATTGTAGAATTTTAAACCATGAAACATATTCTGAATTAATAATGCTTATCTGGTAGTTTTTTTTCTTTTTAATTGCTTGGAAAATACTAAATATATTCACGTACCTTCTATTAAATTGCTTATCTTGAGCTAAAATAATAAAATTTACATATTTTCATTTATTGATGCTTTTATCATAGGCATTTTATTTCAGATATTTATGCCAAATAATTTGTATTTAATCATTTGCTGAATATTCTGTGATTGCATGAATCTCCTATAAAATTTTAGACTAAATCTATACCTGGTATGACAAAAAATATTTATTTTATGTTATTATAACGCATTGCAAATGTTTTCTTTTAAAAATTTTTGTTGGTCAATTTGTTTTATTTTGTGCGAATACTGAAAGTAAATTATTATTTGATTTTTAATTTAAAATTTATTTTTTGAAAGGTTTGCAATGATATTTCTTGCATCATTCCTTTATTTTTTCATAAAACATTTTACAAACTGTTAAATAACTCTAACATCTAGTTCTTAATATCAATAAAATTTTTAATAAAGTTTTGTTTTGTTAATTATATTTAAACTCAACTTAATATTGGTTATTTTAATTATAAAATATCGATATTGATAGTAACATTAGAATTAAATTTTGTTTTGAAACCTTACGTACTTTTTTTATTTTGAAAATAGCTGTATTAAAAACTTCTTAAAAATACCTTACGATTTTTTAAACATGCTTACTCTTTCTCAGAGTTTTTTTTTTCTATCACAGATATTTCTGATAAAATTTAATGTTAAACTTGTATAGGGTATTACATTTATTGTAAGTTAATTAAATCATTTTATTCTAAGCAAATGTTATTTGCTTTTCAACTCCTTTTTATTTTTAAACTCATTTTACGTTGTTAATATTGTTAATGTGAATGATGAAAATCATTTATTTTACATGAGCAGTCCTTTTTTGAATGAAATATAATAGTTACATAACATTATTAATTTAATTTTATTATTTAATGAAATAATATTAATTAAATTATTAAGTAGTTAAATTCAATATTTTATTTTTAAAACCAAACTACGTCCTTAATATTGTAATAGTAAGAGGTGAAAATTTATTTATTATATATTAAGGCATTTTTTTTTCAAAGAATTATGCTAGTACATCATATTATTAATTTTAAATAAATTTTGATTGCTGAAGTTTAGTATTTTTTATCAATTTCATTATCTTAATTTTTATTTTATAATTCTAATTCTTTTTACCTTTGTTTTCAGCAAAAATATCAACCCTACAAATATATTATTTTGAAATCTTGTAATAAATTTTATGTAAAAATGAAGTTAATCAAACTTAAAATAAAGGGTATTCCGAGTAAAATTGATTTATTTTCATTAACATTCTCCTTGAATATATTTCACAAATATATATATTTGCTCAGAAAATATAATTTAAAGTATTTATAATAATTTCGCCATAAAAACATACATAATTATCGTTAAGAATATATAAAAAATGAAATTCATTTTCTAATGGAAAACGAAATTAAAGCTTTAATTATTCTTAATTTAGTTGAGAAAAATGGAAAATAATTGTTTTTCAACTGACAGTGAATATTTCAGTATGTTCTCATTAAAACAATAATGGCTGCCTCGCCATAGGTTCAAGGCATTTTGAAAATATTTTTAATGATTATGCAGCAGAATTCGTAATTTCGTTGAAAAACTCTTTTGGAATGAATCCCCTCTACTGAATTATAAGAAGTAATAAAATTATTTATCAAGGAATGATAAAGTAATTATGTAATGCTCTTTTAGAGAGAACATTAAACTATTATTTTAACATTTTTTTCTTTTCATTTTCAATAATTTTAACTTTTTCTTTTTAATATTCAGACTGTTGTTTTCTTTCTAATTTGTTAAATTCATAAAAAATAGTATTATGTTCTTTATATTTAGGAGTCATTTATTGCTAAATAATATTTAAAAATAATAAAATATGCTTTTTAAAAAGTTCTATTTTACAAGAGTAAAAATTTCTCATTTATTTTCCTATAAATAATGAAGTGAAAAAATATTCTAATGGATTTAATTTTCAGATTCGGGTGATTTGAAATTCTAATTTTTATTTTATTTCTCAACATTTTCTTTGAATTTAATAAATATGTCTTGATTTTAAATTTGAACTAACTTCTCTTATAATTTTTTCCTATACTTATTAAATATTAAAATATTACATTTATTGAGCTAAATATAAATTATATTATTGCTTTAAAGAAAAAGAATTTAAAAGTTACAAAATGTCTCAGTATAATGAATTTTAGATAAAATTTTGAAATTATCTGCGTAAATGAAGATTTGAATCGTTTTTACAACAATTTAAATTATACGTTTGGGAGAAACCATACACTTAGATTGATTAAAATCAATTAAATTTTGAAAGAAAAAATTCTTTCTGATTCAGAATAATAGAAAGAAATAACAGTAAACATTATTTCAAATGATATTGAATAAAAAAGGAAATATGCAAATAATTAGCAACTCGTCTAAAAAGAATGAAATTTGAATTTCGTCATTGTACATTGACATATAAGTGTGTTTGACGATGAAAATGTTAATATGTTTAATATTTATTATTATTTTATAACTATTTCTATTTGTCATAGTAAATCACTATATTTTCCATTATGTTATTTTATATAAAATATATAATTTATTATTATTTTATTAATCATGAATTTGATATTCAAGATTATAGACCACTATCAAGTATGGGATTTGAAATAAGATAGGATATACTTTTTTTATAATTTTGAGAGTTTTTATAAATTTGCGAAATTACTCTGCGTAATGTTATTTAACTATGTAGTCAACTTAACAAGTTAAATTTAGCATTAAGAATATGACTGCTGAAAATTAACTTCTTCATTCTTATAAAATTTAATGCAGCAGAAAGTTTACTGTTTGTTGTAAGCAAATTATGTATATTCAACATCAATATAATAAGCTAATATAACCATCTAATTATTTAATGAAAAGTTTTGAGAATATTACTGAATTTTTTTAAATACTCAAATATCTCAAAAAAGTATTATTTTTTTATTTAAAAGTTATTTAAGGATAGCAGAAACTAACCATTTTTCATTTGAGAATTTTTTAATTCATTAATAATATTCATTTACAGTATCAGAAGCAATCACAATTTTTGTTATAGTTTCGGCTGATATTTTTATTGGCCTTACATTATTTCTTTCGTCAAAAGTTGTTCTGTGTGAAGATTTTTATACTAAAGTATACTACTATTTGTATATTTATATCTGATTAAATATTTCTACCATTGTAAAAATGTTGAAAAGCAATTAAATCCTTTTTCCAAGAGTTACGAGGTTTCTGCTATTCCTTGCTCACATATTATTTTTAAAAATATAAATTGTATAAATATGAGCATGTGTTTTAATTTGCTGTGTTATGTGCGAAACTATCTAATCTTCTATTCACAAATTTCATACTTTGCATGGATTATCTACAATGAATTTTGTTTTCCTCATTATGCATCAAGAGAACAATATTTATCAATATTTTATAACTCTGAATCTTATCTATCTATTCCAATGAACTATGATCATCAGCGCAAATAATAAAGATTCAAATACTTCCAAACTTTTTGCAGAATTTTTAAGCAAGCATCCATATTTCAGTTACTAAATTTAAAATCAAAATATTCCTTTCCAGAACACAGTTTTCTCAATAAATATCAAATCCTGATTAATTATTGTTTTTATAAATAATATTTCAGTATATTGCTTTTATAAATAATTTATTTTTCAAATAGTAATTAAATTATTACTAAGACCAATTTAAATTGCCAAAATGAGTCGTTTTAATCAAATAATAGGAAACACAACACATTTCTTTTTAAAAAATGTTGCCTAACAAATATTTATCAGTTATAAATTGTATATAATATAGAAATTTAAGAAGGTTAAAATTCTAAAATTACTCATTCCTTTATCTATTGATAAATAATAATAAATCTAATCCCTGTAAATTTAAACTAAGTTTTATTTTTTGATTGATACGTGATATGTAATTAGGTATTTTATTCGGGGAACTATAAAAAATATAATATTTAAGTATTTGTGAATATAGAAAAATATTTCGTAAAATATGCACTGACGTAATATCGTGTGAAATCCTACTTCAGGCTACCGCTTGGTGACTAAAGGAAAAAGGACAATAAATGTATTAACGTAATATGAAACAAAGCATGGGTAACACGAAATAAAAATAATATATCCAATGTGCAATTTAAAAATATAGTTCGTGTTAATATATAAAATATGTATAGCTTTGCTTATAAAAATTATTAGAAGCAAAAAAAGTTTTACAAGAATCTTGAATTTTCTGCCCTTAGTGACAAATCAAATGTCTTCATCTCGGATGTATTAACTATCCTCATTGACGAGATGGCTTCGTAAAAGTTTTAATCATAGTTTTGAATTGTGACACCAGTTCATTTAAAATTTCCTTAAAATAACTTTTCCATCTGTTTTATTCATTTCTTAAATAACATTAATAATATATAAATATAAACACAAAACTAAACCCTTTCTTAAAATAGAAAACATGTGTTGAATATAGGATTCTTTAATACTGTGAATATTACTCATAAAACATGAAACAGTTAACAAATTAAATGATTTTGACTATGAATGAAAAATTAAATGTAACAACACATCCACATTTAATTTTAAATTTCAAACCATAATCAAGGCAGTAAATACTTTTGAAATAATATTGTTATTTGGGTACCCATGCGCATTATTAATATAAGCAATTTCATCAATATTGTGTTAAATATAAATAGGATATATATTTACAATATCACTGAATAATAATTTTTTACAAATTATTGTATGTTATAATTAAATATAGATACAAGAAAAATATTTGTTGCCCCACATATATTTTGATTAGTTTATTGTAACTCCACAAAAGCTATTTCAGAATTTGTAAAATTTAATTGCATTTGTTTTGTTGAGATAAACTAAAAAGGATGATATAACAATTTTCTGGAGTACATAGAGGGAGGTGATACATAAACAGAAAAAAATAACTGCTGAGAAAATGGTAAAACAAATATGTTTGTCTTTTATATAAGTTTATACCTTTAATGATACCTTCGAGGGGTAATACATAGATTTGCTTAAATGAATATGTTTATTTTGATGCAGAAACATTGAAATAATATTAATAAAAAGTATATAAATCAAATCAATTCAAGACGTCATTACCATATCTCTTATGTAATTTGTAGGTATTATCCGGTTATGTTATTATGTATGAATTGAAAATAAAGTTGGAGCAGAATTTAATTTTGAAAAATGAACAACAAACTCAATTCTCAAATTTACTTTGTTTAATTGCTTGATTATAATAGCAAATAGGTTTATTTTTGAGAATTTGAAACCTATAAGAATGAGAACTTTGAATCTCTGACAATTGTAACATGAGATAATGAATAAGAACTAAGTTCTCTAATTCAAAATTCAGTATGGCACCAAAGCAAAATGAGAAGATAATTACCTGAAAATAATTTGATATTTCAGAAAAATAATTTAAAATGTATTTGTTACAAATAATGACTTAGTTATAATTTGCAAAATATACTATTAATAAACATTTGAATAAAAAATTTATTAATAAACTGGTTTCTATAATCTGTTGAAAGTTATTATTGAGATTAAAAATTTATGTAACCCTTCTTTTGTTTAATTCATAAACTAACTTGCTGTCTCTAAATATAAAAGGAAATTGTCAATATTTAATTAAGCAATCTTTATTAGCGAATTATAAAAATATATAATTCCTAATGTATTAAGAACTATAATGTAATGCAACTAGAATAATTCGTGATATTTTATTTGAAACGTTTTAAGCTACGATGTTTTTTTTTTGTAACTTTATATGTGTAAAAATAATTTTAGTAATATTATTTAAATGATATATCATAATGGTTTTAAATTAGAATACATAGTTTTATACATTTCTAAAAAATAAAAAATTATTTGATATTTTTTCTAAAAAAAAGATATTGTCTTTAGATACTATAACTATTTGAAAGACACACAGATAGCTTACAAAAATCCATAGTTTAGATTTAAGTTTCCATGGAATCATTTGTTTGATCGAATATTTTCAGAGTTATTCCTTTTTTTTTTATTACTCTTTGATATGCGTGTTTAGTGTTCAAATTATTCCTTTTAATTTAGCAAGAAAATCATATAAATGACTTACATTGTAATGTATTATTTTTCATATCTTATCATGAAGTCATACTTTGTATTAGCTGTTTGAAGACATTTAAGAATCATTTAAATTTAGCTTTATTTATAACAAAAATGTTAGTTTAGATGGTTAAATTTGATCATTTTACTAAAAATTACAGCCAAAATTGCGGACAATTTTTTTAGGATTTATATATTAAAGCATTTTGATTATACTGTAAAGAATTTCGTTTTTCATTTGCATGTTCAGTATAATTTAACAACATTGTAAATTTACTTTAAAGACCAAAGTAATTAGTAATTTAATTGCTTACTATTATACTTTTACTAAACAATGACAGTCAATAATGTTAAAATATTGTCAAGGAGGTGCACAAATTGATTTAATAAAAAGGAGGTGATAAATTGAAAGAATTTAGATTATGTATGAAATTACTCGAATAACATTACATTTCTTTAAAGATTTTAATTTTATTTATAATCGTTTCAAAAGGCTTAAAATATATTTTTTCTAAAACCTACATATCATGAAAGAGCAAGCAATAAGGAATCGAATAAGACTTAAAGACATGTAACAAGCGCTTAAATATTTTTTGAGCTGGAATGCAATAAATTTGATACAGGGTTTCACTTAAAGAGAAACACATAAGCTCTTAAGGTGGCTTTTAATGCCCAAATCAGATTAACCAACCAAACATAAAAACGTGAGACAGAATTCGGAAGAAAATAATGAGGTGAAAATAAAAAGAAACGGATAGAAGTGAAAAGAAAAATAAAAGATTCTGAAAAGACAAGATAAATAGCTTCATTGAAAGAAATTCTGACATTTCTTTTATTTCTGCCAAAATTGGTGCGCAGAAATATATCTCAGTTCAGAGAGATTTAAAAAGTAAAGCTTTATTTTATGGAAATTTAGAGGATACTTCTTTATATTTAACTGCCATTAAAGGAAAACCGGCTGCCATTAGGATAATATTTGAAAACTGTATTAAGGACCATAATAATAACCCAAACCATTTTTTATGTATGCAAATTTTGAAGCAAAATATCAATTGGTACTCTTCAGAAAACTACAGCTTTAGAATACACTATTAAAAATTTCGTTGAGGAAATGACTTTAAGAATTTAGGCAAGTATTCATATTCATAACTAATGCTAAATAAAATTTTAGATGTAAATCAATGCTCATGATATGAAATCACACACACAAACATATATATATATATATATATATATATATATATATATATATATATATATATATATATATATATATATATATATATATATATATATATATATATATATATATATAGTTTTATTTTTACTAACTTCAACTGAGTGCAACTTTTTTTCCCAAATAGCTTCAAAAACGACAATTTTACGTGATTTACCGAACTCCATGTTTTGGCGTACCATCGGAAAACGTATTGAATTACAAACATAAGCATAAGTATAAGAAAAAGTAACGGATGCTATTTGAGTGGCAAAATTGTCGTCTTAAAGCTAAGTAATTGATTCCAAGAAATAGATAGCTTAAATATTAAGCATCACTAAATTTTTTATCCTGCACTACAACAAGTATCAAATAATAACTGCTTTACCTTGTGCATAATTAATTCACCTGATCAAAAAAGTGTAAAGTCCATTTTTCTTTGTCAAAAATTGACCCTCAAACAATCTCAAACAAGTTTTGTTTTGTGTGTGTATATATATGTTTTATAAGATAATGGGTAGCCCATCTAGTAGTCAGCGTGCCTGACAGCGGATAGGGAGGTCCTAGATTCGAATCCCGATAAAAGGCATGGATGTACTTTCCCTTTCTGTCTATCCTGTCTTTGTCTTTTCCTTGTATGTATGGGTTGTGAATGGTTGCCTACCCTATGAACGGGTCCCAATGGCATGTGTGTACTGAGGAAGTCACACTCCACACCAAATATGGTTCAGTTGGAAAAGTGGAGCAGCGCTCCCCATATTGCCAGTCTAGTTGGCACAAGACAGCCACAACATAAGGAGATAGGCATCTGAATCTTGAAACTACAAAAAGAGATTAGTATCGAGTACATTTTACTGACAAGTCATTATTGAATTTGCAATCTCTAATGACAAATTTCTTTCGAGAACAAAAACACTTTAACTAGTCACATTTCTATAATAAAAATTGAAAATACAGACAAATGTTGTTTGTATAGCCAAGAGTGAAAACATGTGAATTTACGGAACTGGAAATCCTTCAGAAATGTAACTATAACATCAAAGTTATGCAAAATATAACAATGTATTACACAGCGTTGCAGACCATAGTGGTTATTTTTTCTATGCATAATAAAGGTAGATTCATTACCGGCTTTCACTTTTGTAGAGAATAATTATGAATTGAAATAGTGCAATATACTGGAATGGTTCAACATACTCTCCTGATCTAATTCTGGCAGTAATTGTTAAACCACTTGTCCACAAAGACCAAGACCCACTGGTCTAAAGATTCTTTTTGCTCACTTGAACTTCAAAAAATTATACTAATTCATAAAAGGATGGTTATTTTACAAACCTTTATTAGTAACCTCATTTCATCCATGCAAAATAAGTAACCAATATCTTCATTGTTTCAAGCACAACACGCATTTTATTACTAGTTCGTTTGCATATTTATTTAGAAATTCAAATTTTGTTATTTACATGTAAATAGGAACCGTTGCTTCGAAGAACTTTATCATGTTCTTTATATTATTCTGAAAAATAAAGTTTCCCCACATAATTTCAATTATTTTTTACCTATTGCTTCTTTTTAAAAACTTTTCTCACTATTTCATATTCAAGAAACTGCATTCTTCAATTTTTAAAATAAACTCCTAATATTTAAACTAGTTTTTATATCTTTCTAGAAACGTATGCAAATTGCCCAAAATTATTCTCTAGTAATAAAATTCACAAATTTAACTAAATGAAAAAATAAATAAAAAAAATTATTTTACTCAAATTAAGCTAAAATTTCAATGACTAATACTTTGTTTGGAAATTATAAGAATTCCCTCTGTATCCCGTACTTTTGTCTTTAAAGTTATTATAAAATTAAAAGTAAATATTTATGTACCATAACTATCAATTAGAATTCGTCCAAAAAATAAAACTATCACTGAAAGATTAGCTCTTTGGCTTTCTGTAAAACATCAGGTGGGTTTGAATCCTATCTTTTGTGTGGATGTTTGTTTCCCTATGCATCTATTTAAATTTGTGTGTTTCACGAAAAAGTAGCCTTATACAAAAAAAATCATTATAGCGTGACAAATTAAATAAAATGTTCAAAACATAAAATGAAACTAAAATAAATTAGTAATATAATGATTCAATGACTAATTTACCACATATTTTGAATTTTTATACTTTTCATTATTTAAGAAACTCACTTAAGGATTTACAAATAATAATTTTATGCAACATATTTTTTAATTATATGTATAAATAAGTTATAAACAAAGTAAAAAAATAATTTAATATAAATGAAAAATTATAGCAATATAATTTTAATTTTTCAAACTTTAAGTATTATATCTTATTATGATCAAATGTTGCAACGATACATTTCATCAGAATAAGTCCCACGTACAAATATATTCACCGCAATGGAAAGTAAAATGAACAGTGCATTTTTATTTTTTGTATGATATCTGGTGTGATTATTGTATAACATTTTCTTGGTTTTATGTTTGGCACGATAGAAAATGGCCATGTATTTATTAAAAACCATCTTGAAAATAATTCATTGTAGATGATGAAAATTTTAGTAAGTTCACAATCACTTAGCTAGCGGTTAGGTTGTATCTAACACCAACAACTGCAAATTATTAATTTAAATTTTCTTGAATGAATGAACGTTTTCTTATGATCAAAACTACATAGAAATTAAATTAATATGTATTTCATTGTGGAATTAATTTACTGATTTACAGTTTTTTTATCTATAATTAATGTAATTTTCAATAAGAATTGTTATTACATTATTATATATTTAAATATCAAATTTAATAATTGAAATATAATTGTAAGAAAAATTCTAATTGCCTGCGAAAAATCAAACATGATGTAATTAAGTCTTCTAATAATGTATTATAAATTTTAATACTTGTATTGAATTACTTTAATTTTTTAAATGTGTCATAAAAAATGTATCCACAAATTTTGTACTAACTGCTGGTAAAGAATTTCAATTAACATATTTTTGATAATCTGGGATGAGGTGTTTAATTTACAGTAATATGGATTTATAAATAAAAAAAAACAAAATGATTGACATAGCAGTGTATAATTACTATTTCAATGTTCTTAACATATTTTCAATACATGTTAATAAATTGTTTGTCAATTTTTTCTATTCTTAAATTATTAGCCATGCCATATTAATCATGTCAAAAAGAGTTTTATACACATTTTAAATATCATTACCACTTTTTTAAAATGCATTTTTATGGGATATTGAATTACTACTTAAAACTTAAAATTTAAAGTAACTTTTATTTATTGCTATTAAACTCTCTCAAATTTCATATATAACATACAAACCTAGATGTATTTTAATGAATTTAATGCAACAGATTAATAACAAGATTTCTAGTAACGTAGAGACATTATTCGTTTATATAATTTTTGTATTCACGTTTTTCTTTTTTCTTATGTTGAGGGTTTATTTTTTCTTTCCATTACAAGTATTTCAAATATTTAACTATTACATAAGTATACATTCCTCATAGCTTATTAAACTCAATGAAAAATTATGACTTTCAAATTTTTGCAGTAATGGTCAAACCAACAGACAAAATTCCTTAAAACATAAAAAGCTATAAAAAATTATCTGTGTGAAAGAAAGTGAAAATTTAGGGACACTTCTACGTTTGATTAATTACCTTTTATATTCAATTTGAGACTGATTTAAAAGAAATTATAGCAGACAACTACTACCCTGAAATTTGAAAAAATAAGTCTTATATTAAAAAATACTGTTGCTTGTCAGTAACAAAATTAGAGAATAAGCATTTTATTATTTGAAAAGTGTATAAGTGTTTCGCAGCTATTTTATTCAATATAATTTTTTATGTTGCTAAAGATTATAAGTTATTAAATTGATAAACTTAAATATGTTAATCTCATGATAGCAAAAAACTGAATGGCCTAAGTTCGCCTGTGGTTCAGTAAACCGAACAATTGCTTATAAGTCCTAAATTAGTTTTATAAATCCCAGCATTAGTAATTTCATACAAAGTGTGAAGTTTATCTATTGTTCGTCTAAGTTTTGGATAATTAGTGGTCTTTTCTGTGTACTTAAATTCAGTTTTTATCCAATATTCTTAATATATTTAAAAACTAAATCATATAAATTGTGAGCAGTTTTGTGATGTATTTAGTAGCGCTGTTGGTATATTTAATTATTTGGTTAAAATTTAAGTACGATTAAAAGGGATTTCCTTACATAAAATATGCATTCAAAATTTCAAAACAATATTAATGAGGTGTATTATAATTTAAAATATCGTTGTTACTTGGATCATTGTACATACATATTAGAATTATTATTCGAGTTTTATGAAAAAGTATAAAATTATAACTTATATAATTTGTTGCGTGCATTACAAGCAATTATAAGGAAAATAGATATATACTTTATTGTATAAGATGAGAGAAAATCGAAATGAAATCGTTTTGCTCCGAAACTTTTTTTTTGTTAAGAATTATGGCGAATAAAATTACAGAATATGATTATATGAAAGAATATCCACACATACTGTGTTATGAATTTAAGCAAGAAAATATATGAAAGAAAAATATTTTTAGATAAATATGATAAAGATGATCTCAACTATTATTGAACAATTTTCCTCAAATCAATAAATTTAGCAATGACTAATGCCATTGAAATAAAATATTTTCATTATTTTAGTTGTTCAGACGTTTAATGATTAAATATATTGTTTGATACTTTCAAATAATTTTAAATAATATTTCTCTTTATTATTAAAGATTATTTTCTTTTTTAGGTACTACAATTTTTTTATGAATTCTCAATATCGTATACATAAATTTAAAATTTAATGTATGAACAAATAATGATATTCTCAATCGGCTTCTTATTCATTTGTAAAATCCAATGTGTTTTGTTTTCGAAATAAAATAGGTTTACTGGAATTTCAGAAATCTTGGTTCATCCAAAAATGTTTTGTTTATACCTGGAAGGATGGAAAAATAATATACTGTGCATTAATGCTGAATTGTTTTCATATAAAATATATTGCACATACATACTTAACAGTATATCCATGTACAATATACCTTCCCGGAATACAATAGTCTATAGAACACAATTATATTAAGTCTTTAATATAAATTTCATAAAAGGGTATATTTTCCTTCTGTAATGATAATTTTGAAATTATATTGTTTGTAAAAGGTGAATGAGAGAGACATAAAAACAAAATCCAGATGTTGGTTTGAAAAGTAAAAATTGAACATATTAAAACAATTACACCAATATTGCATTTTTATAAATTTTAATATACAAATATGAATATTCTTTTTTATATATTATAAAGGATATTAAAAGTATATATACTATTTTGATAATGAGTAGAGAATAACGTGATGCTGTTGTAAAACATTTTAATATCTAATGTGTAAATTGTACCCGGAAAGAATTTTTTTACTCATAATGAGTGGCATTATTACTTCATACATGAGGAAACCTGAAAAGCTTTGAAGCAGCTACCTTGGAAGACGTGTATGCAGAAAGTGGAACATACATCCTCTTTCCTTGTTCAAAAATGAACTCATATAATTATAGAGCTCTTTACTTGAAAAACATTGTACAAATTCTAGGTTATAATACGAGGGTTACTCTGAAATTTTTGAGATATGCGCAGAAGAGAATTTACAAAATAAAAATCAGGGTTTAATTTTAAAATACAAAGTATTTTAAAATAGAAGATGATTCTTTACCGACTTACTTCAACTTGTTTCGCGTAGAATAAATTTTAAACAGAAGATAAAATGGAGTTGACGCGAGAACATTTTAACGATATGATTTTCTACGATTTTAAAGCAGGATTAAATCAAGAAGAATGCGTTCAACGGTTGCAATTAGCATTTAGTGATGAATTTCCAGGTCGTACTACTGTATTCAGATAGTTTACAGATTCTAGAAACGTCATAATTTTTTTTCAGGATGAAGAACACACAGGAAGGCCGTCGTCGGCAGTAATCCCGGATAATGTGTCTGCCATACAAAAAATATTAATGGATGATAATCGTTGTACCTATGAAATGATACAGAAGGAGCTTAACATTGGACCCGCAGCGGGCACAAAATCATTCATGAAGAATTACATATGAAAAGAGTAGTTTGCCGTTGGGTTCCCCATAATCTAACTGAACACCAAAAAGAGGAGCGGGTCAGAATCAGTAAAGAAACTCTGAAATTGTTAAATGATGGTGGCCACTACATCATTTCTAAAATTGTAACAGGTGATAAAAATAACAAACCGTTTCTTTGACGTTCCAACACGTCAAGAATGCAAAGTATGTGTCTTTGAAGATGATCCCACGCCGACCATAGTGAAAAAACGCGCACTGAATGTGATGTATGCCGTTTTCTTCAGAAGTACGGGATTGGTCAAAGTAATCAAGTTGGAAAGACAGAAGACAGTAACAGCGAATTGGTATACCACTAAATGTCTTCCAGAAGTTCTACAAGAACTGAATGTTAAAGGACTAATGCTTCACAATGACAGTGAATATTCACATACAGCCTTACTAACAGTGAGTTTCTTAAACAAAAACAACTTAAAGTGATCGAACATCCACCGTATTCACCTGATCTAGCTATGTGCGAGTTTTGGTTATTCTTTAATCGAAAAACAACCTACTGGGACGTCATTTTCATTTAGAAGAAGAGATTGATGTGGCTATAAATGCATTTTTTCATCTATTCCAAAAAATGAATGGCTTGAGGCATTTAACCTGTGGAAAATTCGTCTACAAAAGTGCATTAATTCTAGAGGATTCTACTTTGAACACACCTAAAATTTTGTAAGTATAACTTTAAAAACGAATTTGTATCTCAAAAATTTCAGAGTGACCCTCGTATATTCCCAGTCTTCGTTATAATAAGATAATTTATTAAGATTAAATATTATAAGATAATTTATTAAGATTAAAAGCTCTTTCAAACAATTTATAAAATGTTTAATAACATTTTACGAATTGTT
>CM057810.1:14263486-14288486 GCA_030067965.1 Latrodectus elegans
ATTAATAAAGATTTATTTTAAGGAATTGAAGTTGTTTACAATTTAAAGTAAAATCATAAATTTCAGAAACACTGCTTTTATCAATTTAAGCTTGATGCCAAAGTATATATTTTTTGTGGATGTGTGCCATAGATATTTGAAACATTTATGTATCATAAATGGTGTTGTGATCTAAATTTATTTAAATAATGTTTTTATTTGTGTTTTTTATTGCAGATAACTTTTTCAAAATGTGTTTTCCTCCTGAAGTTTTTTTCGTGATTCTGACTTTCAAAGAATTAAGTAATTATAAAATAAATTGCTTGTATGGATATTCATGTCCTAATCATTTTTGTAAAATATGTACTAAATTATGCAAGGAGCCAAATTCAGGGAAGAACATAGCTAAATTTCATATAAAATGAAGATTAAAAGTTTGAAAATTAAGAAGCACAACCCATGAATATTTCAAACAGTTTAGGAATCAAATTAACAAGTTTTTCAGAAGTTACGTTACTTATGAAAACGCAAATTGGGTATAAGAAAAGTTTTATTCAAACGAATTAAATTCTAATTTATGAATGAAATATCAGATTTTCTTTAATAATTTGTTTTAAAATTTATATATTTTAAAAATCAATTTAGGGATATTTTAATATATCTATTTCTCATATTTAAAGCTTGTCAAATAATTGAGGGAAATAAAAATCAGTTGTCGATCCGCAAAGTTTGAAATCAAAATTAGACTGTTTAAGTAAGTCAGACAAGTTCCACATCGACCAATGTGTATAGACGGAAGCCATGAAACTATTTAACATTGGTAAATTTTAAATGATGTTTAATCACGTCATCAACACTTAAGTCAACATTTCTCCACTACTCAACATCAGACTTATGGAAAGACATTGTACTCAATCGAACTTTTAATGGGGATAAGCTCTGTATAAAAATAGCAGTCATCGGCTAACTCAAGTATTGAAACTGATACATTCCGGAGACGAGATTCATGATTAATCGAATTTATTCCATTATCAAATTTTTTCCGGCCGTTTGAAATCACATATGAAGTTATGTACTGTGCTGAAAGCATTGTGCATTGTAAAAATTTATTATCATAATTATAAAATATACAAAAAAACCAAGAAAACCAACACATGGTGAAAAAAAAGTAAATGAATGCACTAGTGATATAACCAATATATTCGTTACTGAGCACTTAATAACGTTGAAATTTACAATAGAGCCATAAAAGACGCGATAGTAATCGTGAATTTGCGTTGGATTTAAAACCATTTATTTGTCAGAACAGTATACCTGACAAATCTCTTCATACTGAAAAGGAAATATAATTCTCGTAGGTAGAATATTTTGAGCTATATATGGAAACTGTTTATGAGACATCTGCAAGTATGCCAACTACAGTAGATAGGTAGTTGCTGCAGCTGTTGCCAAAGTCATTATTGTCACGAGTTGAAGATGACCTCATTTTGGGATATATTGTATTGTGTGAATAGGTTCTAAACATATTAAAGTCCTAAGGTTTAATACCACGCAACTAATTTGCAGAGATGTGGTTGAGGAAAATTAGTTTTGGTCTTAAAGCGTTTTTAACTAGTATGTGGCTTAAAATAATGAATCATTACATTAGAAACCTCTCACTAAAAACATTTTTGGTTTATTGGGAGTCCATTACAAAAGGCTCTGAGGTAATTTAAGGATAAATATTGAGAACGCATACAATTGAGCTATAAATCAGTCTACTTTCAAGAAAATTCGATTACTAATTGCGACTGATATATCTTAATTTTTATATTTTTAAATAACTTATATTTTTAGAAATTATAGATACATTCCTGATACAATTTTGTTTTTTAAATATTGAAATTTCTAACTATGCGAGATATATTTATATTACTTTATGTCAATGATATATTACTAAAACTTATTAGGGATTTATTATTGTGCGATATAAGATATTCATATTGTATATAAGGATTAAAAATGTTCTTTATGTGATTAATATGTAAAAAATGTATTTTATATGATTAATACAAATATATAAAATATATTAACTATTCCCCTAAAAAGTGCATATTGTTTCCTTGTTAATATACATTTTTAATAAACACTTAATGAAATAATATTTGGGTTTTTATTGATTTTATGAATGATATTCAGTTAATTTAAATCTAGTCACTGAGATAAGTCTAGAACTGAAGAGAGCAAATCTAAAGTAACCCTTATCACAGAAAGTCTGTTAACGTTCATTTTAAAAGAACAGTGAACAATTAATAAACTTTACAACTATTACTTAGTACTTTAATTTGAGGATATCTATTAATATACAAAAAAAATTTATTGAATAATGTATGTAGGACACTATTTCTCCTGCTTTTAGATATACCTAATTTTTATCTTTTTTGTATGATTTGCCATGATTTTTCAAATTTAATTTCATTATGTAACAGAAACACCAGACCATCCTCACAGAAAATATTTATTATGTTATTCCACATGATACATTTTTTACATATATGAATTTTTTACATATATTTTTTACATATATTTATTATGAATAAAATCAAAATGAGAGTGAATCTGCTCGAAAGATAAAAAATATTATTATTTTAACCAGAAAACTACCATTAAATAAAATAACTTAATATGACTTTAACAATTTGGTTTAATTGTTAAAGGTGTCACCTAAAAATTCATCAAAGCATTTTGGAGCTTTAAAAAAAATGCAGGTATATGTATCACATCTCTGACAGTCCATTTGGGGAATTACCTAAAATCTTGTAAATTCACATTTTCAGTTCAAAGTTAAGTCATGATCACTCATATAACCAAGGAGAGGGCACACCGGCTTATATCCCTTAGATAAAGAACTAAGTAACTCCAGATTAAGAAACACTGGTGTCAAATTGGTATTTAAAGGTGGTTACGCCATCAGAACACTCTTAATGTGTAAGCCATGCTGCCAATTCACCCAGAATAAATGGCGAACTTTATACTGTCGGAAAACATGAGTTTATACTGTTATCTGTTTGAATATATTATGAACATTAGTCAAAATTGATAAGCTATTGAATCAATAGAAACTGCATAAATTCTTCATCAACATTTTCTTTATTTCTATGACGTCATGACGAGAAAACCTATTTATGGGAGTATAAATAGAACAAGCTGTTACGCAATGAATACTTAATTAGGATAAGAACTTTTTCCAATTTGTTAATTTTTGTGGCAATGACGTTTGTAGTGAGTTTGTACAGTGAACTTTATTGTTGTGTTCAACAGTGATGATATTTTTGCCAAATGCTTTTAGAATGTAATAAGTAAAATCGTAATTATAAGAAAAAACACAGAGATGGTTTCTGTTTCTCCATAATTTGAACAATATAATGAAAAAAACAATCAAATGCTAGAAATAATTTGAAACCGAATAAAGGAAATATGCGTGATAATTTTAACTATAAACAATCAAAGAAATGAAATATTAACAGATACGTTTCTCTTCTTGAGATAGTATATTTAAATTTAGACAACATGCTATGAAAATTAAACTTTTTTTATCATAACAATAAAATTTCAATATAAAGAAAAATAAATTAATTAAAAGAAATTATGTCGTGTTTATTTTTTGTCTTTTGACATTCATGCTTATTTTGAATTTTTATTTTACTTAAGTATAGTTATTGTATAAAACACATTTGTGATTTACTTTAATATTAATAAACGCATTTTCAATAAAGATAGTAGCTTTTGAATTAAATTTTTGTCTTAATTATTGATGAAATAAGAGCTATAAAATTAACCTATCAAGTGCATCTTTTATTACCCAAGAAAACAAATAAATTTTAACCTAGTATTAAAAGTTTAATGGAGTTGATTTTAAGTCATATTAAAATTGTAGTTAGAAATAAACATTTTCGTCAGCTCAATAGAAGTTCAATAGTACAATGACGTTGAATTATGAAAGTTTTTTTATTCTTTTACATTTTTTGCTTATGAAATATAATCACATTTTTATCGGTTTCTCTTAATCCGTATAATAGATACACATAAAGCACTTTATCAAATTTTATTTGTATTCTAATCGTAAAATTATCAAATATATATTAAAGGAGTAAATATTAAGTTCAAAAAATTAATTTTAATTAATTTAATGAGAATATTTTTATTAAAAGAAAAGAGAGATTTTCAATAGAAATAAAAATTTTCCATTTGTATACCTTTATTTAAATTATTTACCAAGTTTCTAATGCAATTTAGTCAATAATATGCAGTGTTAAAATTGCATTTTCTAATTTTTATTAATTTATTTTGTAATTTATTAAATTTTATTCTTATTTTATTCAATTAATAATAACTCTCACTCCATTTACATAAATTATTGATTATAATTCAAGACAGTAAAATAACCCTTTATTTATTTCTTGTTTTAGTTTTTGCTTAATATTTTGCGTATTGTGCAACTTCATCAAATAAAATGTTAAATTTGAATCGTTAATCCAGGAATCATGCGAATCCAATAAGCTTCGAAAGTTGTCATCTTAATATTTATATGGTTGAATGCGAAGTTTTTTTTTTATTTTTATTATTTTTTTTTATTTAAGAATTTAATCTGTTGTAATCAATTAAAAAATAATAAACATCCTCGTATTCTTGAAACTTTCTGTGTACTCGTGCTTGGTTAATTTTATTTTTAACTCAATTTTTTTAAGCCTTTCTGAAAAATTAATCTTTGAATTGCTTATTCTGCTTCCAACTGAGTTTGTCTATTATTGATCATCTTTGCACAAAAGGAGTAATTAGTTTAGGAACTATGGTTTAAAGAGGATTTTGAACCGTAATAAACATTAGTACTGGAGACTAAAATGGAACCTGTATTAATTTAAAAGTATTTAATTAAAAAAGCAAAGAACCAACCTACCGTGATTTATTAGTTATTAGTATGCAAATATATTTCATTTGAATCTTAAAACCTTAAAATTTTAATCTTAAACCCTCAATAATTTAAATTTTAATTAGATGATGCAACGAAGATATCTGAAGATTTTGCATATCAGCAATAATGTCATCTTGCCTTGGAAAACATCTGACTGTCATTTTGATGCAGTTCTTTTGCATCATTATCTAAAGATACTATTGCACAAATATCAACAGGTGTGACCAGAAATCCTTCGATTGTTATGGTAAAACATTCCCCATAATGATCTTGTACCTGAAATAAATTCTCAAATTAGAGGTAAGACTTCAAAAAATGAAATTTTTGAAAAAAAATTTCTATTACATTTTATAAAGGACTGAAGATTTTAAAAATTAAGAAAAATAAATAATCTTTATTTTAGAAAATAAATAATATCTAAATTAAAGAAAAATAAATAATCTTTTATTGTAATCAAGTCTGATTCAAGTAACCTTTGTTTTTACTCACATATATGTAGTAGTGTGCCAAACGTCTACTGCTCTAAAATAGTAATATTTCGTTCTTTCTGAAAAATTAAGCCATCTGCTTATCTTAAGTTGCATCATTAAAATGCTCTGAGATATTGCAATATCAGATTATCTCATTTAATGGAGGACTGGACTAATTTTAATGAAATTGTTCCAAACAATGAGTTAAAAGTAAGGGAAACTTGTAGCACCCTTCTCCTAACATTCATTAAGTACTATCTTCAGTGCTGCTGTGGAATTCTTCAGAGAGGATCGAAATTCTATGAATTAGTAATTAAAGGCCCCACCTTTAATTAAAAATATTTGTAAAATTAAAAATATTTGTATCTTGAATCTTTTGACCCTTTATCTCTAAAATACTTAGACACACACAATCTCGGAAATGAAAATCCATCTCATGCTAAGATACTCAGATAATTCGCAAAATATTTCTTAAAAGTTGCAATTATCTTCATGAGGAAAAATACACGTGGAAATTATCAGCAGCAATTCAAAATAATGTTAATCGCTGCAAATCCTAAATGATACAGAAAGAACTTAACTCTAGAGCCACCACTATAGCTTATAAGAGATTTCTGTGGGCAAAAAATTTATTTTTGGATACCTGATAATTGCACTGTACACACATACACGCCCACGCACATTAATAGACGTAATAATTTCAAAAACTTTAAATGAACATATAACGTAGTATCCTTCTTTGATTTTTCAACGTACCAAGAAAGTGAAAAGAAAAAAAAAAAGAACGGGGCTTATTATTAAATATTACCTAAAATAAGAAGTAATACATTCTCTGGTTCAGTTAACAAATATTTGATACGTTTTACCGTCAAAGTTAATGTGAATTGAGAGACTGCATTATTTTATGAGAAAGGACTAATAGTAAATACATGACACAAAACATTTTATTCGTTTTAAAAACATTATTTAATGCTTTTATATTAAATTTAAACGAATTTTTAATTCAAAATACTTTTATATACTCTTTTATTTGTTATCAGTTTTAAGATCTGCAATTTTATGTTATGAATTAGGTATTTATTAGTTACATTATAATATTCATAAAATGAAAAAAACAGATATTATTTTCTGTAATTATAAAATTGTCAAATATTTGGATTTTTAAATTAATTTTTGTGATAAAATGTTTTTCTATTAATTAAAAGCCCACTTTAATTTTTATATTTTCAAAAATACAAGATTTTTTAAAAATTTTATAATAAAAACATTCAGTTTTAAATTAATAAATTTAGATTTCTTAATGATATGCATGCGTTTTTCATTACAATAATTTATTCAAATATTTCTTAATGCATATGAATTAAAATCTATAAAGTAAAATTTAAGAAGCTATTTTTTATGATATGAATTCAAAATTAATTAAAACAAATGTTTTTATCTAATTTCTGCAAACGAGTATGTTTATGATACCAAAATTATCTATATATATATAAATGTTATTTATTAATTTAAAGATATGGACGTTAACCTACATTCTTTTCTTTATCTTTTATGGTTATTAAAAGAATGAATGAAATGTTTCTAAAATTTATCTCTGCTTACTATTTTAATGTAAGATTACTTTAGCAATTGCAGTGTTGCACCAATTAATTAAGATATACACACAAAATATTTCTTCTTACTATAACGCCAAGTAAGGAAAATTTATAGAATTAGCCTTACTTCTACTAACATGCAAGTATTAAGCATAACATATTGAAGTGTAATACTTACAATGAACATTCATTCCAATTGTGTTCAAGAACAACGAAGAAAATTTGGATAAAAAATGCTGGAGTTTATTTTATTGAGGTAAAATTTACTTATAAAATGTAGAAGACGCAAAATATTTTAACGAAATCATTAGCAGATTTTTTTTTACTTTATTTAAGAATCTGGCTTTACAAAGTACAAATTCCATAAGATAAAAAATTGTTATTACAGATAGAGAAATATTTTGCGAATTAATTTAGAATAACTAAAAACTTAAAATTGCATATTAATAAATTCTAATTCAATTTGTAGAAATGCAAATCATTAGTTGACAAAATCAAATAAATCATTGCAATTATATGTGGTTCTTATTCGTATAGTGTGATTATTTTTCATTATAATAAAAATAGTGAGGCTACAAACAGCTAACTTAAAAAACATGAATGTTCAGCCATATGAACTAATAAAATTCTACTAATAAAAAATATATATATTAAAACTTGAAATATCGAATGAGATATTTTATATTTATAAAACTCATAATAATATAGCTTAAATTCAATTAGCAACCGTAATTTTATTAATTTCTTTATTTTATTGGATTTGAATATTACAGTATAATTAATGATTACATGAAATATTTGCCTGTTTATATGTGCTTCTTGATATTATCTCCATGTTCCTATTCTCAAAGCTCTTAATATTTGCTAAATTTTTATTGAAAACTCAGATATTTTCTGATTCTGAAAAGAATCCATGCAAAATTTTCGAGTTCTGGATTTATCCAGGACTCGAATTATTTACTAGAAGTCAATAATTCTGCTTTCTACACAGATGTGAATATATAAATTAAATAGATGACGTGTCAAATTTGTGGTGCATATGAAGCCAATCTTTTAATCACATCAACATTCAGAAAATTCAATAAGCAGCAAAAGAATAAATTGATTTCACTATTTTGTAAAATGCAGTCATTGTTTCCCTTCATTATTTTTAAGCTTTTTAAGTTTTTGGAGCCTGTTCTGCAAATAATGGAACAAAAAATCAATCAGCTCGGAACAAACTAGAGATAGTTTGGTCATTAATACTAAGAACGTCCATATTCCGAAAAAAAGTTTTAAAAATGAACAATGCAATTGTTTACAAACAAAAAAGTAAACCTTTATTAGAGAAATAAATAATTCCTGTTGCTTTCCTCAGATGCTTTATTTATTTACATTAATTTGTTTTCTTATCTGTTTCATTTTAAAAAGATTCAAAATAAAAATACATTCATTATATATTCATTAATCATACTAAACGCATTCAATTATTTTCAGACTTCTCATTTTTGAAGTAAGTTTCTTACAGAACAGCTTCATTTAATATTTTATTTTTGTTTTTACTTAAACACTTGTGCTTTGCTTATTCACTTTTGAACAAATAAAGGCACAAACGCAGGATAATCTAGGATACCAAATTCTGAGTTTGGTGATTTTTGGCGGATTTTCTTATGTATCTGACAATCTCATTTTTATTACGTCATACATATAATGACCTATAAAATTATGCAGAAAATTCCATTTTGGGGGGTAACCCTAGTATTTATACCTTATGAGGCACGTCACGATACATCATCTTGGCAATATTTCTTCGTCGCCAAAAAAAATCAGAATTTGAAATCTGGATTATACGGCACCTGTGCCCAAATAAATTTATGAAAACTCCGAATGGTTGATAGATGCTTATAAAGCGAAATCATTTTCTGTGGTTTGCAATTAATATTTATATTAATTATTTTTGCATTTAATTATTTTGCATTATTTTGCAATTAATATTTATATTTTATACTTTAATTTAAAAAACAAGCATTAGAAAAGACAAAAACATTTGAAGCATTGCCTTTTCATTATAAATGCATGTTTAAAAAAAACAAAAAAACAAAACAAAACACAAAAAAAAAAAAAAAAAAAAAAAAACCGTATATTTTATAAATTACAAGATTTTGTATCCTATTCTTTTATTTTATACACTTAAATAATGTGCCATAAAACTTGTTATTAAGCTATTAAATTGCGTCATCAAAATATTTAATATAACAACATATTTATATTTCTTTAAGTAATTTTTTGGAATTCTCAATGAGAAAGAAAAATTAAAAAAAAAAAGTTTTTATCAGTGTATTTAATGCCACAGGTGTCGTATAATTTAGGATTCCAAATTCTGAATTTTCTTAGCGATGAAGAAATCTTGCCAAGATGACGCATTGTGACGTGTATGATGTAAATTCTATGGTTGCAAAATATTGTCTGCTTAATTTTTTTATAGGTTTCCATATCTATGACGTAATACAAACCAGGTTGGCATATACATAAAAAATCCGCCAAAAAATCACCAAACTCAGAATTTGGTATCCTGGATAATACGACATCTGTGCCTATTTCATTAAGCAATTTTTGTAAAGAAACACACAAAATGCCATATAACAACTAAAAATTAAAGCAACATATGTTTGAATGGAAATAAAAGTGTTCAACACATTTCTAATCATCATCAGAATGCTTTTGATGAAAATAAATGCGAATCTTATCTTCAGGAGTAAAATCCATATATAATCAAACTGGATTTTAGTTTGATCCAAAAAAGTGTTAAATTCATTTCCACAGATATTATTAAATTTATCATTTTATGAAATCCACATGCATTTTTCAGTAAATAAATAAAATGTTTTTATGAAAATCTTATTTTGAGAAATAGTATATTTATTGTATGAGACATTTTATTTAAAAGTTCACTGACTCATAAAATTATCGTAATTGACACCTTTTTTAGCAGGAAATTGTGTTCCTTATTTTTTGAAATTCTATTTTAATACGATAAATTTATGTATATTGATCTTATTTGTAAGGTTTTAAAGTTGTCAGGGAAAAAAAACTCAACGGAATTGAATCTGTATTAAAGGAAAAAAGCATCTCATTTTTCAAACTCGTTGGTTTTTCGATGTAATAACTATTAAACTACGATTTTGAATCATTCTCCTAGTTGAAGTGGCTAATCATTAAAAAAAATATTATATTTAAGTTTCAAATTATATTTTTTTCTGCTTTTAAAAATTAATTTTGTTTATGAATATTCCACAAATGCCGGAAATATGACAACCTTCAAGAACCATTTAGCCTTAAACTATAACTAACACACCATCACATTCAATCGTTTGTCTCAAGGTTTTTCATCTTACGACTGTTATATTTTTGATATAGTCTTTGTATCAATAAATTTAAATTTTCTTTTTCTACGAATAAGTGTTATTTCAAAAAGTTCAAATCTTCGCTTTCATATTTATTGGCTGTTTTGTAAAGAATTTTTCTTTCTTTTGTCCCTTGTAATGTATCTTATTTGATGTATACATATCGTTTATTACCTTTTTTATTTTGTATACAATTATAAATACAATGCAAAATAAAACAGAAAATGCACTTCACAAGTTATAATTAGTTTGTTAGATTTTTTGTTGCTGTTCTTTAAATGGAAGGTGTTATATATCACTAGATTATCCATAAAAATAATGTTTTGTGAAACATAATCAAAATTGTGATATAAAACAATAACAAATTTTTAAGACCCAATGTTAAGCTCACTTATCGAGTGATGAATATAATATTTAATATTTTCATGCAAGATCATTTACTTTGCGGAAAGCTTCAAAATTTAGAAGTTTGATCTCTTTACTTTCATTTCATTAAAAATATCTCCATTTTATTGAAATATTTATAATGAATATAAAATAAAAATCTGATACAGACATAAAAAGTAGAATTTAAAATTTCAATAAAAACTTTCAATTTTTAGAGTAAATATAACTTAAAATAATGCTATTTTTATTTCAGAAAACCTAAGAAGAGGGGAAAATATGATTCTGGAATTAAAAATATTTATTTATAAATAATGTATATTAATGTAGAATTTATTGTAAGAAATGTATGCTAAGTTCAGTAGTAAATTTATGCTGTTAGTTTATTATTTATAAAATATATATATATATATAATTTTCAATCAGAAGTAAAAATTAATTCGTTTTCTGTGAATATGATGATGATTAAAAAATTCAACAAAGGATGAAAAAAATTTCTAATCAAAACTTAAATTGTTTATTGAATTCGATTGTCAAAATAATAAGAATTATTAGCTGGATGCTGCATACATTTTTTTATCTATTAGAGTGTTACAAATAAAAATAAATTCGATGTTTATATATTTTGATTGAACTACTGTTAAATTATGAAAATTGCATATAAAGTGTCAATTTATAATCCAAATAAATTAATTTTAATAAACATCAAAATACAGAACAAAAATCGCCTTTTATCTTACAAATGAAAATCTGCTCTAAAACATTAAATAACAAAGGAACATTTAATAGAAAATATTCATTTAAATACCAATGGTAAAATTTTGTTATATAAAAGTATTTTCATAATTATTTTCTTAAAATTATTTTGAATATTTTCTTCAACATTTATATATAAACATTTTGAAAGAATAAGTCATTATTGTTTAAAATAATTTAATTATAAGCTCTTTCTTCATGTGCTGATGTTTCTTGCTAGCTCTTTTGTGTTTCGGCATTCTTTATTAAGTCAAAAAACGTGACTAAATTAAAAAATGCATAAAATTATTTAAAAAAATTTAAAATCATAAAATATAAAAATATCAACAAATTCTTCCGTATTAAATACATTTCAATATTTTTTAATGTAAATTCTTTTAACTCTGATAATTTCTGGATTTTTTGAAATATTCTTTTATTATTCTTCTTAACTTTCATGCATTGTTTATTCTTTAGAAACTTTACGCAAATAAATTCGAAACACCTTCCTTTTATCTTCCTCTGATGAGAAGAAACGCTTTATCTTCATTTCTCACTATTTCGTATCTTTCTTCGCTTTCCTGTACTTTTAATTTCCCTTTTTATTTATTCCAATATTTTTCTAATCATTTTCCCTGTTTCCTTAATGTGCCACATTGTTTTTATTAGAAACATTTATATAACTTAAAAATGTTTTCTGTTTTGGGCAGTTCAAGTTGTATTATTTTTTCACTTATTTTATAAAAAAATTCCAAACAAATTTTATTTTGCTTTTTTATTTATTTAACATTTTTACTTTAATCTACATACACATATATAGTCAGTATATAAGTAAAACATGGGAATATATGATAATGAATACATGATGCAAAAAACATTTCTGGCGTTACTACTTAATGGAAATCCAATGAAGAAGCCTTATCTGACTCAGGTAAATCGAGATTATGTTCTGCATGGTCATAATATGATACCATGGGATTCCAATACTTCTCTTTCCTTCCTACACTCAAAGAGGATCCTGCATCTGAGCAGATTAATTCCAACGTCAATAATTATTTTATCAAGATTGAACAGACTGCGGTATCATCTATTATGGAGGCGGAACTAGGAGTGTAGTCACTAGCTTTAATGTGTCGGTAAAGTTAAGGGAGGCATGATAACATTTCCGTTACTCTGTTATAGAATTGAGGGTTATATTTCACTGTATATTAAAATGGCTTCAACATCCAGCGTTAAGGGGACATTAGATTTAGATGATATAAACACATGTAAAAGAGTTATTTTTCCGATAAATAATTTATCGTCGACTCCTGTAAATGTTAAGAGAACATACATATGCATCAACGCATTTAGCATTATTATTTTTCGATTAATTTAAAGTTGTCTTGTTTGTAATTCTTTTTATTCATATATCTACGAATAGTTGGAATTAATTAAATTATTGAAAAAGTTTGCATTACATTTTGACATGTATACATGTAAATTTCTCTCTCCTTGCTTCTGAATGTATATATTCTGCTTATTATTTATTATTTGCTTATTTTTAGTTCAAATATTAAAATAAGGAATTAATATTGTTTTTCAAAAATAATCACTCTCATCAAAGTTTTATAGGAAAAAAAAATTTTAAAAGCAGAATGGTTTCCGTAAAAGATTAAGTTACCAAATTTTGAATTTGGAATCTGATTAAGGTATTCTATGTATGTTTTTCTTTCTTTACTTTCAATCTCCTAAATAAAATAATAATTAAAATGATATTTACACGTGATTGTAAATGCAATATCACTATAGAAATTTATAAGAATATGAAAGCACTTAGTTGGAAATCTTTTACTTTGTAAATCTCTCATTTATCCCTTTTTTCCCCTCTAATTAAAGAATGTATAACATTTTATTTATTATGAGTTAATACTAAAAAATCTTTTTCGAACTGAATTGTAAACTTGAAATATATAATATGAAAGGAAGCATTTTATACTGATTATTACTTTAGCGAATATGTTTTGCAAAATGTGTGTGTGTGTTCTGATTTTCATTAATTTATAAAGCACTTTTGCAATTAATGAAAGAGATACGTGTATGAAAGGTAGTAGATTTTATTTTTGGTCTTCTAAAAATAATACGGCAAAGAAAGCCAATAAAAATTAAATATAAAAGTTGGAGTACATGTCTTTATGATGTAGGGGGAGTTAGAAAAGGAGAATGTGTGTTCCTTTAGATGTTGATCGCCACTTGATGATGGTTAAAGTTCGATTTGTTGGATATAACTACCAGCTGGATTCAGTAGAATTAAGGAGCTTGAAATATATTATTACAGTTATGTAATTAAAATGTTTGCATTGTTTGTTTAAATAAATAAATTTTTCATAAAGAATACAGCATAATAACATTTATACTGTATTCTCTCTCTTTATAAAAACTAATTAACTCATTAATTTTGTTTTAATGGATGACAAATTAAAATAATTAATTCAAAAATGTGCTGAAATAATTAAAATTTTGACTTCTAACATAATTTATAGATTATTTCGGATAAAATTCTTCAAAACATACAGAAAGTTTTATCACTAATTTTTATAATTGCTTTTTGAGACATTTAATTTATAATTGATGTATACATTTAATTTATTATTGAACTAAAATTTCATGAATAATTTTAGTACTGATGTATTTTTATATTACATTTGTATAATATGAAGTCTATTTCTTATGCCTTTTTGATAATATGCAAAGAACTAGAAACAAGAGGTACTTTGTACAATGCTATTTATTTAATTTCCAAGCTAATACTTTTTTAAATGAATAGTTTGACACATTTGAAGTCAATATTTTTGGAAGTCTGAGTGTATCAGTTATAGAAAAGTTTTCCAAATTTTAAGATGGTTTGATTTTAAAATTTGACTTGGCTTTACAGTCAACTTATTTTAGACAAATTGAATATTATTGAAAATGTTTCCTAGTTAATTGATAATTTAATTTAACTTTTGTAACAGACCCATATTGACACTATTAACAGTAGATGGCGCTGCTGCCCAATATACAAAAAAACATAAAATGAGATGACAAAAATGAGATGATAAAAAAACATAAAATGAGGTGCTTATAGATTCTGCGTGGATTACAGAAAATTGAATGCCATCACGAAAACGGACTCTTACCCTCTTCCACGCATAGATGATTTACTTCAAGAAGCTAAACAAACTCGTTATATGTCGACTATCGACCTTAAAGCTGGTTATCACCAGGTAAATGTGGCTGCCGTGGATAGAGACAAAACTGCTTTTATTTGTCCTTTTGGTACATATCGTTTCATACGAATGCCATTTGGATTGAAAAATACCCCAGTGACCTTCGAAAGACTGATAGACAAATTCTGAAATGGTCTTGGTGACATTTTTCTTCGTTCCTACCTAGATGACATTATAGTACTATCGGAGTCGTTTCAGGAACATTTAAAAAATTTAAGAGACAGTTTTCAACGACTTGAGTTATTCAAATTAACAGCTAACCGTGAAAAGTGCAATTTCGCATGTGCAAGGATTAAATATCTTGGGCATTATATTACTCCTGAAGGTCTAGAGGTTGATCCTGCCAAAACTGCTGCTATCTTGGATATGCACGAAGCCAAAACTGTTAAACATGTTCAGTCCTTTCTACAAACTTGTTCTTGGTATAGGAGGTTCATTCCGAACTTTCCTGAAATAGCCAGACCTCTCAGTAATCTAACCAAGAAATCCTCCTCTTGGTGTTGGGAAGAGCAAGAAAAAGCTTCGTTCCAAAAGTTAAAGACATTACTTACTTCACCACATGTTCTTAGGCAGTGTGATCCAAGTAAACGTACATCTTGCGTACTGATGCTAGTGGGTATGCCTTAGGTGCTGTCCTCCTCCAAGGAGAATCCCTGACAGATCAACATCCAATTGAATATGCAAGCCGACCACTAACTAGTGCTGAGTGAAACTATACCACTACAGAGCGTGAAGCCCTTGCAGTTGTTTTGGCTTTAGGAAAATTCAGATGCTATATTGAGGGACAAGATGTCACAGTTGCCACGGACCATCAGGCGTTACGATGGCTCATGTCTTTAAAGTCCCCATCAGGACGACTTGCTCGTTGGACTCTACAACTCCAAGAGTTTAACCTCCATATCGAGTACGTTCCTGGGAAAAGCAACGTGGTAGCTGACATGTTATCTCGCCCTCCCTGTCAAGAAGGAGATAACCCATGCGAGATATGCTCCATGATTGTTAACCAACCCACCGTCATTTCAGTAGATTTTCCTACCAAAAGTCCTAAAGAAATCAGAGACAGCCAACTTCAAGATGAAAATCTGAAGAAAATAATAAATGCCTTGGAAGTAGTCAACTTGACTGAGGAATATAGAAACTGGACTGATAAAGGTTTTATGATGAATAGAGGTGTCCTGTACAAATATGCACCTGATTCAGGATTTGATGAGGCTCAGCTTGTCATTCCAGAAGATGCAAGAGAGCAGATTCTTAAAATTCATCACGATGATATTACTGGACTGGCATGCGGAAATGCATCACCAATTATGTGAAAGGTTGTATAGAATATATGCAATATAAGCCTTCCAAACAAACACCTGCTGGTCTGCTGCAGACTCCAATACCATCCCAAAGGTTTGAAACTTTATCCATTGATTTGCTTGGCCCTCTTCCAGTTAGCCATGGGAAAAAATGGATATTTATAATAGAAGATGTTACTACGAAGTGGATCGAGCTAATTGCCTTGGAAAATGCTACAGCAAAAGAGTGTGCTGTCACTCTTGTAGAAGAAATCTTCATGAGATACGGAATACCACGCAGAATTATAAGCGATAATGGGCACAATTTGTTTTTGCTGTTATGCAGCTGCTGTTATGTTATCTAATGAAAATTCCTCAATCATTAACCCCTGTTTACCACCCTCAAGCAAATTCAGTTGAAAGGAAGAACCGTGATTTGAAACCTCGTCTTGCAATATTAGTAAAAAATCGGCATGATAGCTGGTCCGAGAAACTCCCTGCAATTCGATTCGCACTGAACACTTCAAAGTGCAGTTCAACTGGAAAAACCGCAGCGTTTCTTAATTTCGGACGAGAGCTCCGCACCCTTGATGATGTTACCAATGACTTTCGTAGTATTATATAGAACGATAACTTTGTCGTTGAAATGACCCCGTATCTTAAAAGACTGGAAAGATTTACATCTGAAGCCATAGAGATCTTTATTGAAAAGCAAAATAAAAGCAAGCATTTTGCGGAGCAGAGAAGGAGACCAGCTCCTACATATAAATCAGGAGATTCAGTTTTGGTTAGAAAACCAAACTTAAGTGATAAAACTGCTGGTGTTACAGCAAAATTTTCGCCTCGCCGCGATGGACCATTTATCATCGTTACTCAAAAATCCCCTGTATCGTATTCTGTGGCAAACACAGATGCTCCAAATATACCAATAGGAGTATACCACACTTCGGCATTGACGCCTTTTCAAGGAAAGAAAACTTCCCCTGTCAAAGCTTTGCGCAGAAGAGGTAGACCAACAAAATTGAACTGTCCTAAAACTCCCACTCCTGCCATAGCTCATGCTCAAGAGCAAAACCATGCTAGGAACACTCCTGGCAAAGCTCATGCTCAAGAACAAAACCATTCCAAGAAAACTCCTGCTGACCCCTGGTCGGGACGTCTTCGGGGTCAGAGGGGGAGGTTGTAACGGACCCATATTAACACTATTGACAGTAGATGGTGCTGCTGCCCAATATACTTACAACATCCAATGAGATGAGTATAGAGATGTGAGAAATGGAGGACGAACCATCCGGTTCCTAAATACGTTTGTTTTGTACCAGCCTGGTACTATGTAACCTTGTTTATTATTTTATAATTATTAAGTGTTTTCTTTTTGTAACTAATCTTAATTATGTGTAATGTAATAAATGTTTGTTTTGTTTTAACTTCCATTTTCTTACGTCGCTACAAAATTAACAAAAAATTAATAAAAAAATTTAACAAAAAATGAGGATATTAGCTTGAAAATGTTTCTTATCCAATTAAAAATTTGATTCAACTATTTGATTCGACTTTTTCTACCGATATTTATCTGAGGTTAATGATATCAGTAAATAAAATGTTCTGAATGAACTAGCATTTTGATTTTGCAATTAACTATTGCTGTCAATATTAATATAAATTTAAGGGTATCGATATTAAATTTTTGTTTTTAAATGCTCTTTACTTGTAACAATATTCTTTAAACTCTTTATTATCAATAAGAATTTCAGAATAGTAATTCTAATTTTAGATAGTCGATTCTTATACTATTCATAGTCAAAAGTTTCTGAGATTATTTTCCGTACCAACTAGAGGTTTCACTGCTCATATTTTTGACTTTGATATTTAATAATATGTAAAATATAAGAAAAAGAATATTTAATATAAATAGAAAAATCAAGAAAATTATCCAAAAACTGTTCTTTTTCAAAAAATGAACGTTGTTGAAAAATTATCACATGTATGTATATTAGTTTTTCTACTTTTTTAATTTATATAAATAAAATCCTTCGTGTTTCTAAATATTGTCCAGTGCTACATAAAGAGTAGTCGCATGAATAGAATGAGATTTACACTGGTTTGTAAGCCTCACGCTAACTTAAAATATTAGCTATAAATATAGCTAATATTTTAAAATTTTGATTACAGCTTTTGCATTTAATTTAAACTAATTATAATGCTAAGTTAAAATCACTGTGAAAATACTCATGATACTGTGTAATTAATTTAAACAATATAATATCATTATGGATTTATACTCGCTTCTAAAACGCAGTTGCATTATTCTTTCCTTTTTTAAAAATTGTAATGGAATTACTGCTTTTGCTAGACAAACAGATATTAATGGCACTGAATCCATCCTTCTTTCTCCCTTCAAACATGCTTCTTTTTAAAAAAATTATAAGTTTTAAATTTTTTATTTTTGAAAAAAATACCCATCGTTTTTGTCTATTGTAACGAATGTATCTGCAGTTTTCCTAGTACACCGCTTATTAAAATGTATTAGAGTATGAATGTGAAAAAAGTATTAACTTCTGTATTTAGTAACTTCCTATTCATTTCAAGTCGTTATTAACGTTGATTGGAATTCATTGTTAAGTTGTGCTTAATGTTGATATGTAATAAATTTAACCGATGTAACACCATTCCTAAATTTGGTTCGTTTCATGAATAAAGACCTCTTTCGGATTCATTTTCTTTTTTAATTTTTTATAAACTATGTATAACTGTTCGATTAGAGATAAAATTATAAAAGTTATCAAATAATTCTTTCTTTCCACATTTCCAGAGTGGAATTTATTTTGAAAAGGACGATAGTTATTAATTTTTTACAGTTGAGAAATTTTGTTTCTTGCCCCTACCATGAATGTGATTGCATTTTTTCTTATCCGATGCAGATTGTAAATGTGTTAGAACTTAGATGAAACGAACTCCAATTTCATTACTTAATAACTTCATGATTAAAGGCATGTTTAAACATTCCGCACTTCATTCGAGTACTTTAAACTGATTAATGTACACAAAACCTCATTTGTTAATGCAGAGTAGCGTTTTGATTTAAGGTAAATTATAATTTTAAATATTGCTGTTTTTTTAAATTGGAGTTTTTCTCTCGAAAGTATGTACACGTTTCTCGCTGAAAGGTGTTGTCCACAAAATGTGTGGGTTTGCACCACATGTTTAAAAAAAACACTTAGTAATTTTATTATTCATTTTAAAAGCATTTTTTTCTAGTATTAATTAGTAAACCTGTGGTTTAAAATGAACTTCGCGTTTGAAGAAAAATTTTTAAATTGAAAATAAGAGTGCTAACCCTTCAGTTTGCAACTCAGCCCTAAAATTGCTATACATTTAAACATAACAACTTAAATGTAGTTTTGTTTGTAAAAAACAGAATTATATGCTTTAGAATTCAGTTTAGTCTTTTTTTATAGAAAAATTACTTTCTGAAATTTAAGCAATTATCGCCAGTTTTACCCTATGTATTTTAACATCTAGTAGCATGTATTTAAACATTGATTGTAATCTTTCTGATAAGAATTTACATACGATATGGATAAATCCGTATTAAAACAATCATCATGAAAAGCATATCGGATGTTAATTTAAAATCATAAACACATTCTTTAAAAATGCACGCTTCATAAATTTGATTGATATACTGTAAAATTTTTATGATACTCTTGCCGAAAAGAAAACTGCTTTCTCAAGTGAAAAGCTCAGAAAATGCTTTAATTTTAATTAAAACTTGATAACAAAAAATCACTAATTGCATATCATAGATGATATCCATTCTAGAAATGCATTATAAATAAGCCAAAAAGTTGTATAGTTTCTCTATTGCATTGTAATTAATCAAATTTATGAAATAATAGATTAAATAGTTCTGTTTTTAAATTTTAAGAGCACATTAAGAGTTTCATTATAATTGAATATTTATAAATCGGGCTCAAAGGAGAAACAACATTATTTCCTTAATTGCTCTGAACTTCCTTTCTCTAACTTTTAGAAGGAATGTAATTTGCTATTTCAGATACTTAAGTCCCCTCTCTGAAAACGTATTCTCATAAAAACTTACTAAATGAGGAACAGTATTCATTATAAAATTAGTCAGTATTTCTATGAATAATTTATTTACGAAATGTGAGATTTATTTATGAAAGAGCGTCATAAATTAGCTTATCTAGAAAATCCTAATTTATACTGAAATGATAATAAGGAAATTGATTCTTATATCTCGAGAATATAGTAATATTGAATAATTCTAATATGAGACGTTTTCTTTAAAAAGAGACTACACAAGACTATCTTAAATTTTATTAAGCATTATCTATGCTTTCATGAACAACTCGTCAGGATAATAAGATACTTCAAAAAGAAACAATACTTAGTATACAAATTAAAATATTACTCATGTACGAGTGTAGCTAGAAAAATGCGTTATTTAATGCTTAAGAGGAGATAAATACTTTCAATATTCCTTAAAGAGCAATCTTCTTAAGTATCAAACTTTTTATTAATTATTTTTCACAAGAAATGCGTCTACGCTGCTAAGGTTTACTCATTTAGCTAATGAAATGTATTTCCTGCATTTACACAGAACAAAAGCTATTTTATTATCCTATCTACTTAAAAAAAACGAGAAATATCCACTTAAATTCAAGTAGTAGACGCTATTAGCTTGATTAAAACACGTTTTATGGAACACTTAATGTCCTAAAGTTACAACGAAATGAAGTCGGTGACCTAAGCAATGATCTTTTCCGAACGTAATGTTCCATAAAACAAATTGACATTTATGCATTCTTTTAATATCGATAAAAGTTAATCCGCTAGAAAACTGATCTAAAAGAATTTATTAAATCTTCTAAACACAATCAGAAACATTCAAATTATAAGTATTTACAAGATTCTACATAAAAAAAGTGCACCAAAATCTAAATGTAATTTAATTTGGACAAGGAATAATGTAAAGAAGCTGTATATACTGGTAGAAAGAAACATTACTAAATGTGATAAAACATTAATTTTGTTTACAAAAATCAAAGTATGACTATTTGGTATTCAGAAAGAATGTGGTCATATAAAAAATATTAAATACACTGTTGTGCAATAGTACAGATTAAAACTGTCAAACCACGATTATGTGCTTTGACCGTTCGGTAATTCCATGAATTTAGCTTGATAATACCAATTAAATTTTATATTAAAATAAGCGAAAACATTCAAACGATTTCATCTATGTTATATTTTGGTGACCTTTAATAAATTAATTAAAATTTGTAGACTATAACGCAATGCTGTAAGACTAAAAATATCGATATCGGTATTGTTTCAATTATTTATTTATTTATTTTTCTCAATTGAGATAGAAAATTTTGGCTTGAATCATTTCTTTTATTATTCAGTTAATGTTTAGTCCAATTTATCTAAATTCTTATTATTTAAACAGAAAATTTGAATCAAAGAAATGAAATAACAACTTTTAACAGTAAATGAGTAAGGGAAGAGCCATAATTTGCATATAATACAATACATAATTAAAATGTTTCTTGTGAGGCTTCCATTTAAAAATTATGTTATATGGATTTACGTCATTATTATTGTCAGACCAAACCAAATTTAATTATCTTCACTGATAAATGTTTATTTATAAAGTTTTTGTATCGTTCAATAATATTAGAGATTATATCTTAATTTTATATTTATTATATAATATTTATATGCGTTCCTTGATATGGATAGTTATGCATTTACAAACTTTCATTGTCTACGCAAAAATTATTTAAGTTTATCAAAATCATTTAACAAAATTCAAAAATTGTCAAATAAAATTAAGCTATAAATTAGATAGTTTAACATTTTGCTGTGAACGTGCCAAATATTACAAAATAAAACTTACAAACATATTAGTGAGACAATTAAAAATAAATCAAAGAATAACTAGAAATATGTTTAATTAACTTTAATTACAGCTTTATTTAATTAAATTAGTTACAATTTTCATGCATAAAAATTCTGATAAAATTATTCAAAAATATTATAACCGTAACTACATTTGTAATATTTCTGAATAAACATACATTGTGTTTAAATTGAATTAATTGCTTTCAGTTTAATTTGAGTTCTTTCAAATAAAATTATGAATAGTGAAATTTTTTTTTTTTTTTGCTTGCTCTTTGTTAAAATATTGATTACATGAACATATTTTTAAAAAAATTTTAACTTTTGAATTAAAAGGTATATTTTTAATAAATCAAAAGAATTCATAATTTTTTTTTTGTAAAAGAGATTTTAAAAATATGTTTGTTTTCGAGGAATGTGTCATTAATGACATTATTTAATGAAGATAAAAAAATTGTCAACTGATTTCTATTTTTGGTACGAAAAAATATTTGAAACAATTATGGTATGAATATTTGTTATTTCATGGTAATTTCGACAACACAAAAAAGGCAAATTTTACTAAAAAGTTTTTCTTCAAAAATTAAAACTGGGTTTAAAATTCTGATAAATATGTTATAATTCAGATACAGATACTTCTTTTTTAAAACACCAATTTTTAAAATTAGTTAAAATATTTAATAAGAAACAACTCGATATTTTTAAATTTTAAAATAGAAATTTAAGGTATATTAATTATGATATTTAATTAGAATCATCGCAACGTATCGATTATTTTAAGTCTAAATTTATCATAACTGTTTCTATAATTAGACTATATATTTTGTCAACACGTATAACTAATTAAATGTTTCTGTATTTTATACCTCAGTATAAATGGGCAAAAAATATTCATTCTGGAAATCATTAAGATAGTCAAAATGAACGCTTATAATAAATTTAACAACTCTTTTTATAATGTATAAGAAAAATATTTATTGCTTGAATATACATTTATATAATAGAGATATTTGCAGTAGAAATCTGAATGATTTAAGTCAAATACCCTTTCTTGGTTAAATGCCAAATATTTTACTTTAATTAATTTGCAATTAGAATACATACGCAAAATGTTCTCCTTTACTATTTCAAATCATTAAAATACAAAAATTTAGCAAAACATTTAAAAAAAATAATTTGCAGTTTTATTTAATTAATCTGACATAAATTAATGAAAATTAATAAATATAAAATTTTAATTCTCAATTTATCATATCTTATATTAGCGAATTAATGAAACTTGATCGTTATTAGATTTTATATTTACTTAATATCTGATTTATTGGCATTTAATTTTAATAGTATACAAGCAGCATTAGGTGTACAAGTTATTCTTTATCTTGAATTATGTTTTTTTAAAGGTTAGATTTCATTATTGCCATAAGTTATCTGCTATCTACTTCTGCTGACCCTATTCATTAAACCAAGCTAACTACCCTGTAGTTTTGAACGATGAGCATGTGACGAAGTGAACACCTGAGCTACCATCCTCTTCAATACATTGCATCACATTAATGGTTTGATTTCATTGGACTTTAAATCTAAATAAACCATTTTAACTTTAATAGGGTATGTTATTTAAATTTCATTTCAGATAATAACATATATATATATATATATATGTGTATAATATATATATATATATATGATATATATATATATATATATATATATATATATATATATATATATATATATATATATATATATATATATATATATATATATATATATATATATATATATATATATATATATATATATATATATATATATATATATATATATATATATATATATATATATATATATATATATATATATATATATATATATATATATTCTTGATTTTATATTTCTAATTTAAATTACGATAAAAAATATAATTTTTATCCTAATTTAAATTAATTAGATTACTTTAAAGTAATTACGTGTGTTTAAAATTTTTATAAATTTTAAATGTGAAATTATACTGAATCAAAATTTAATCAAATGTCTGACATAAGATTTTAAGGCTTTGGTTATAATTTATCTTATATTTAAGAAAAATCTTACATTTGCTCAGTATAAACTTTAGATATGGTAATTTACTTTTAAAAATGAAAATAAGTTAACGTAAAAAAATTATTTAAGAAATTATCAGAGCTATTAATTTTGCATCAAAATGTTTTATCTTTCTTTCAAAAAAAGTAGTTCTTAAATGGTCATTAACATTTTTAACGCTCTACCAATTTTAAAAGTCATTTCTTAAGCTTGTATTTTAAATTTTGAAAATACTGGTTAATTTTGAAAAAAACTTGTTTAATGCGATTGGAGAACACACGCAGTTCACTAAATGTCAAATTTATTAAGAAATAAATATTGTTTGTTATAGTTAAAATTTGAAATCTAAACAAAAATAAAAGATTTGATTAACTAGTAAATGAAGCAGATTTTCAAAAAATTTCTGATTTCTGAAATGGTATTGATAGTAGTATTATGCAAAATTTGGTTGTCTTTGCTCTGAAAAAAAACTAGAAAGTTTTACAAAAACCTAAAATCTTCAGTTAAATCAGCAGCACAAATTTACAGCTGTAATATTGTTTTCGTAAAATTTTGGATAACAACTTATTTTTAGTTACTGGTGTTAGATGCTTGTGTGTGTATGTGCGTGCTTTAGTTTGAAACGGAAATTAATGATGCAGGTGTCTAATACAGGTGATTATCAAAATAATGGAAATACCCTAGATTTTGAAAGTATCCTTTATTAATATGGCATAGGACCACCTTAGACAAGTAGTAGAGCTTGGATTTGCCTGGGTGTTGAGCCGTACAAATTCTGAATAGTGTTTAGAGGAATATTGTACCATTCTTCATGGAGATATTGTGAAAGTTCCGTAAGAGATGCCGGTGCAGGATTTCGATTCCGAACTGAAAGCTCTAAAATAGACTACAATGTTTCGATTATATTGAGGTCTGGGGACTGTGTGGGCCAAGGTAGATGTTCCACTTCATCCTCATATTATTCA